>CM070501.1:17801626-17914792 GCA_036346375.1 Guadua angustifolia
TTTGAGCTCTTTTATTGTGGTGTTGGGGTTCCTAAGCACGGAACATCCATCTCATCCCTTGCGAAGGAGTTACAGGCACAGCTTGCTGACAGGCCCAATTTCCACGGAAGGTACTGTTTTTTCTTCCATTCCATTAAAATCCTAATTAAATCGTAAAGTTGGCCTAACAGTGTATAAGATCACACTCAGACTCCTCTAGGAGAATCCATAATTTCGAATTCCGATGTTTGTCTAAACTCTTCAAAATATCAATGACTCTTATCATCAAAATTATGTTACTTGCTAGTTATGAAATTGTCCATTGAAATTTATGATGTTTTCGTAGTATTTTCCGGTGGTTTTAAATGTGATGCACCGCACCTTCCAAGCTAGCTGAGATGTCATCTAAAACGATGTTCTTGCTTGTTCTTTGCAGATCCCACTGCAGCGGAGAACATTCAGGCACCATAACTGTTTTAGTTGCTTAAGTCATCTCCTTTGATTGTTTTCGACATGCAACATCCACTGTGTTTGTGTACCAATGCAATCTCAGTTCGTGTCTGAGTAGTTGTGAACCTTTATTAATTATCGTGGATACATTTTCCATTCATAATGTCATTCATCGGCTCACCGCCCCATAGTACTATACTTGCAAGGATGTGTATGTAACGGGAAGCATGTATGTATGCTTCTACTATGCACATGTGGTGCCTGTTTGCGTTTGTTGTGTGCTTGTATGATGTGTTTGTACGATACTTATAAGATGTTTTGAAATAAGTTTCGAGTAAAGTATTGTGCTGAACTGATACAAATGCCTGCCTTAGATTCTTGATCAATACAATTCGTCCAAAGTTTGATAGAATTGGGACAGATGCCATCTCTCTTCCTGAAAATCTCTTAGCAAATGCAGTATTGTAACTAGCTTGCTAGCTGAATCAATACACTGTTCGTTTAACTTAATTTGTGCACACCCACTACTACATATATGATTATCAGTACCGGTTGCAATTTTTGAACTGGTACAGAGCATCTGGGACTGATGCCCATTGGGCATCAGTACCGGTTCCACCAACCGGTACTAATAGGACTAGAAATGTTTCAAAATATGTCGAGGGTGTATGAAAGAAGCGGAACTCGAACCCGCAACCTCGTGACTCCAGCCTCACCTTTTAATAAAAAAAAATTGTATTGAAATAGTTCTTTGCATCTCTTCTTATTGCTTATTCTCGTACAGGGCTTACTGCACCTTTTAAAGGCTATGAACACGCACACGGATTGGACTCCCTGACCGAGTTGACTTCACCAGAAGGCAGACTCGGAGTCCATAAGCAACGCAAAAAAATTTTTCCTAATTTAATTTTCCTATTACAAGATTAATTCCTATCAATCACCCCCTTAATCTAGTAATACAACTCTAACTCATTCAGACAATCGGACTCAACTGCGATTTACCCAACTCATATACTCGACATAGGATGGAGAATACATCTCGTCAACAGCCCGGACTCATCTACGACAGACTTGACTTTGGACGGCGAGCACACCTCTTCAATGCCCCTGAGTCGACTTTGACTGACTTGACTTTGGACGGCGAACGCATCTTGGATAGTGAACGCATCTCCAAGGAGTTCCGCCTTCTTCTTGCTGGCCATACCACCGGTGTCGCACCTCGCCGGTGATTACGACCTTTGCCTTAGCTCAAATTGTCTTTTCACCGGTAACACATCTTGACGGTGACGCAAACTCGCATTAGAGCTTATCCACAAGAGAACTTGGACACACCTGCAAGAACTCTCATGCAGCCACATATCTCAGTTGGCTCAACACGCTGCTCCTATGTTCCGTGGTCGTGAGTTTGAGCTCCTTGGGCGGCATATGTTTTGAGTTGATTTTTGGTTCTTTGTTTTGTGTTCCAACAATTGGTATCAGAGCCAAATTCTTGATCTGTTTCCCGAGGCGATGGCGAATGAGAGTTCCGCTATCTCGCTGCAATATCCGATGCTCTCGAAGAGCAATTATGCAGCATAGGCAATCAAGATGAAGGTGTACCTGAGGGCTCAAGGACTGTGGGACGCAATTGAAGATGGCAATGTCGATGAGCGCAAGGATCAGATGGCTTTGGCGGCCATCTATGGAGGCATCCCCGAGGAAACGCTCTTCCTACTGGCCGAAAAGGAGATGGCCAAAGATGCGTGGGAGGCGTTGAAGACGATGCACATTGGCGCTGATCGTGTGAAGGAGGCAATGGTGCAGACCCTCAAACCTGAGTTCGAGGGGTTGCGCATGACGGAGACGAAGTCGGTTGACGACTTCGCCATCTGGTTGATGACGATCGTCAACAAAATCAGAGGGCTTGGTGACATGATGGAGGAGAGCTATGTGGTAAGAAAGTTCCTTCGTGCAGTCCTGGGCAGGTTCCTACAAATCGTCTCCACCATTGAGCAGTTCGGTGACCTCAAGGTGATGATGACAGAGGAGGTGATCGGTCGTTTGAAGACACACGAGGAACGGATTAAGAGATCTAATGGCGGTGGAGAAGAACACCTACTCTTGACGCGCGTCGAGTGGGATGCCCGATCGAGAGGCGATGGTGGACGAGGCCGCAAGAATCGGAGATTTGACAAGGCAAAAGTGAGGTGCTATAATTGTAATGATTATGGGCATTTCGCTTCAGACTGCCACAAGCAGAAAAAGGTAGAAAAAGCGCTCGACGAACCAGCTCTACTTTGATGCAGTTTCAAGTAAGAAAGTTGACTCCAAGGCGTTGAAGAGATGCGTTTGCCATCCAAAGTCAAGTCAGTCAAAGTCGACTCAGGGAAGTTGAAGAGGTGTGCTCGCCGTCCAAAGTCAAGTCCGTCATAGATGAGTCCGGGATATTGACGAGATGTGTTCTCCATCCTATGTCGAGTATATGAGTTGGGTAAATCACAGTTGAGTTCGATTGCCTCAATGAGTTAGAGTTGTATTACAAGATTAAGGGGGTGATTGATAGGAATTAATCTTGTAATAGGAAAGTTAAATTAGGAAAGTTTTTTTTGCGTTGCTTATGGACTCTGAGTCTGCCTCCTGGTGAAGTCGACTCGGTCAGGGAGTCCAATCCATGTGCGTGTTCATAGCCTTTAAAAGGTGCAGTAAGCCCTGTACGAGAATAAGCAATAAGAAGAGATGCAAAGAACTATTTCAATACTCAAGAAATCTATGCTAGCTCCATATCTCTGTGCATGCACTTTTGCTTTTTTGGCGTAACGTGGATCCGATTGGAGTCTTGCCAAACTGGAATTTGGAGGACAATTCCAATGGGGTTGGAGCTTTGTGAAAAAAGAATTTGAAATTTTCGATGGATGCATTTCGGCCAGGATTTTTTATCTCGCCGCCTGCCGAAATCTGAGATCTCGCGATTTTGAACATAGTGCAAGTTACGGTTTGCCTTGAAAGGAGATTGAGAGAGGTGTGGATACTTGCAGAGTTAGTTAAATGTTAATTTCATTTATCTCTCTCGATGGTACATGGTTTAAGTGGATGTTTTTCACTGGGTGGAGGGCATACAATTCACTTCATGTATGTTTCCCTGTAGGCAACCGTTAATTAATTGTTTCAAGCATCGAAATAAATTAAGAAATGGAAAAAAAGCTTATGCCATTTTTCGAAGGTATAAAAAAAGCTCATGTCATTGATCGTGTTATCGAAGTGACATTTGTGCAATTGAAACCAGGACATATATTCACGTTTTGTTATCAGGCATACATGGAAGAAGTGGGGAATTTGGTGAAAATTCAATTTAGAGGACAAGTTTGATCGAGCAGCTAGGTTTGCGACAAAGAATTTGGTATGATGCACGCAGGTTAGGTTTTCTTGAAAGACTAGTAGGTCCCACAGGTGCCATGTGACTACCAGCTCTAGGGGTAGTTGTACCGGCCGAGCTGCACTACCAGCCTCTATTTTACGGTAGTTATTTTTCAGAGAGAGTGTTTAGGTGGGTTTGTACCAGAGCAGTACCACCACCTACCAGGGTGCGGTAGTACCGGATGTGCAGTACTACTGACCTCTGATTGGCAGTAGTGTTGACATTTGCAGCTACTTGAATTGCAATTTTAGATATGGATGGTTAAGTGTGTGATGGGTTTCCCTAGTCTATAATGGTTGTAGGATTTTAAAGTTAGGTCATGGTGAGGTGAAGGAGACCGAGACTAGTCTAGGAGAGTTGAAGTCTAGACGATCAAGGTAGTGTCGAAGATGATCGAGGTCGGAAGGTGGCTACAAGCTGAGAAGACAAGTGAACGATGGAGATGCTAACTTAAGCCCTATCAACTACAAGAGGATTGCTGGATTGTGGATTCATGAGTGGAGTAGCGGTTAAGTTAGTGTATTTTGATAAGCGTGCAAAACACATTATGTTGTTGGGTTTTGGGTTAGCCTATGTGTGAGTGAGTTAATCCCATCCCTTAGAGTGATTCCTTAGGAGATAAAAAAGTCATCCAAGGGGGGAGATTGACTTAGGTAGGCTATCAATAGAGGGGTAGAGGTATGCCTCTCTGTAAGGGTTGTGTTAGGGTTTGTGAGAAGGATTTTGATTCCCTTATGGTCTCCTGACCTTTGCCCACCTAGTAGTGAGACTTTGTAACCATCTCTCTCAATTTAAATAAGAAATCAAATTTTTGCTCAAGTTTTGGTTGCCCTTCCCTCTTGAGTTTTGATCTTTTTGATTTCTTGATCTCTGTCCCACTATTGTTCTCTTTGTTCCTTGACTTTGCTTTTGATTTTGGAAGCTTCTTGTGGCAAAAGATGAAAGATTGTTGGATGAACATTCTCTAGCTCATATCCCATTCATCTAGGCTACCAGCAGCTCCTTCTATTTTCTCGTAAGAAACTAATTTTTTTGCTTAGAGAAGAAACATTTTTGGTAGATCTTTTCTATTTGAGGGATGCTTGCTTGTTGTTCTTATTTGCTGTAACATGTGGGAGGTCATCTAGGATTATCTTGATCACATAATACCCACGAGCAAACTCAGAGTAAAGTTTTTGTATTTGACCCCGTTTTTGTGCAACCTACATTAAATTCAAAAAAGGTCAAAATTTTGATATCAATCTTTGCGATTGAAGGTTAGAATAGGTTTATCACAATCACAAGAAGGTGCATACAAAGTTTCATGTGGTTTGGATCAACCAATCAAAAGATACACCGATTTTAGTTTTGAAATCATGTTGATTTTACTGTTCATTACCCTGATTGTACTATTCATTGCGGTTGTACCAATCCTACATGGTGGTAGTGCCAACCCTCGGTTGAATTTCGCAGGAAATTTGTATTTCCACTCTTTTGTGATCTTGTGAGGTTTAGGTTTGTTTCTTTGGTGGAAAATTAGTTATTGATCATTCACCCCTTTTGATCACCATTTTTTGTCCTTTAATTGGTATCGGAATCCAGTTTTAGTCTTTCTAGATCTTGACCAATCTTAAGAGCCATAGTGATGAACAAGTATTCCACCAAGCCTCCTATATTTTCTGGGGTAGACTATCCTTTTTGGAAATCTAGGATACAATCATACATCACTACCTAGGGCTTCGTGATATTGTAGAAGGTGAAGCTCTTATATGAGGTTCCTATTGATGAGAATGTCATTTCTAGGAATATGGCTGAAGTTGAGACAAATGCTAAAGCTAGTAACATCCTCATACAGTGTCTTAGCCGCAGTGAGTATGGTTGGATCTACCATCTACAGTCTGCCCACCAGATTTGGGTGACTCTCGATGCTTACGATGAAAGCACCAACCAAATCAAGATGGTGAGGTAAGATTAGTACAAGAGTAACTACAATAAATTTTATCAGCACACTAGAGAATCTTTAGATGAGTGCTTTGGGCATTTCACAAAGATCCTGAGTGATCTCAGAGCTCTTGGTACCACATACTCTCACTCGGTGAATGCTCGGTATTTTCTTATGACACTCGATCTTCAGGTTTGGGAGATGACTGTGACCTCCATCAATAACACCATTGATTTATCGACCTTGACTATTGATGGGCTTTATTCCCGAATCAAGACTAATGGATTGATGTCGTCTCACGGAATACGAAGTCACAGTCGATGGCATTGGTCACCGATCCCGTTTTCGAGACTTCCATTGGTTTTTCCCTATTGGCTCTTTGCGAGATAAGTGATGAGCAACTGGAGAGGTTTCCAGAAAATGAACTTCTCCTCTTAGCTAGAAAGTTCTCTCATGCATTCAAGTGGGTAAGAGAAGAGGAGGATCTATCACTTGCTTCGAGTGTGGTAGCTCCAACCACATTAGAGCAAACTGACTCAAGCTAGAGAAGGGTAAGAACGACCCCAATGATTCATGAAAGAATAACTACACTAACAGAAACCACAATAAGAAGGCTCCGGCTCATGATCTGGTGTGTGAGAAGAAGTACTGCAACTTCTCCAAGAATAAGAAGCTCTTCCACCACATCCTCATCACACATGACGACATCTCCTCTTTGACACCGAGACTTGGAGTGACGATGGAGAGGATGATCTGTAAGAGAAGACCAAGAGTGGTGATGACTTCACCGGCATGTGCTTCATCCCTAAGTCTCAATGTTATCCGAACAATTCAAAAATCTTGCCTAACACACATGTTGAGTTTCAGCACGACTCATGTATTACTAATACTAGTAAGGTGCCCATGCGTTGTAACAGAAAACACATGTAATTAGTGCACATAGTTTTTTTTGCACCCCGAAGAGAGTAAATACAATACTCACACTTTGTTACACAATTACAAAGCGCATAATAGTTCATATTCTCCAAGTGTGTTAAGCCATCATCGTCAGATTTAGCCTATGTCATGCCCTTGGTTCCTCAAGAGATGTCTAGTCAAGCTCTGCATAGACCCATGCCGCACATCTGTTCCCATGCTTCACCTACAAAGTGTCATTGTCTCTATCGCTACATTCAACCAAGCTCCACTATGGCTCATATCACGCCTCCGTCACCGTGGTTGGTCTACATCAGACCGATTGTCCCATCGGCAAGCCAACCTAAATCGTCATTCATGCATCGCTCTGCTTGCAACCACAAGCTCCATGCACTTCAACATTGCTTCTCCACCTTCATACTTAGCCTACTAGAACATTGTTGTCCATCACTGCATCAAGATTCGTGCATGAATTTATTTGATTGTAATACAAAACCCTAATACAATATATGTGTAGGTCCCATCTGTACAGCTCATAGCTCCATACCGTAAAAATCTAATTCTTGTGATAATTAGATTACATGTACATGTGGCTTGCGATAAGGTTCTATGTGACATATTGATTGACTAAATAAAACACCGACGCAATGGGGTGATGTGGCTACACAGTGGGCTACACATGGTAGAGATCTGGCCCTCGACTGCAAATCAGATGGCAGAGATGGAATAACGTGGTTACGCAGTTGGCCCAAAGAACGACATGTGGCACAGGCAGGACCGCATGATCAAGATCCAATGGTCAGGATTGGCGAAGAGGCGGTGGCACACGTTGCACTAGAGAGGCGATACGTGGTGAAATCCAAACCCACCAATCTTGATCCGATGGCTGACGATGAGAGCGGCCAGGCCAAGTGACACACAAACGTGTCTGCATCCCGTGCATTGATCCCAAATGTCGTGCCCCGAATTTGCAAATCTGGACACTCTGTGTATTTTGCACTAGTCCAGGATCGCGCTAGTGCACACAGTCTAAACAGGGTTTAAAGTACCAATAACATACACAATGGAATAATATTAAAGTACTTCAAACATATATATAAACGAGTGTACGACCTTATGGTCATCCTTACAATAGTATGCCACGCAGGGCTTACAATAATCAAAGTAACAAAAGTTCAATAGCGGAAAAATAAATCTTCGTAGTGCTTCATCTCCTGCCACAGGTGCCCTGACAAAGGCTTGATCCCTAGTTATCCAGCTCTTCGACAAACTCTTCCTCGTATGCAGGCGTAGTCTCCTCTTCTGGTAAATTTTGTCTGCAAGGGTGAGTACACACTGTACTCAACAAGTCATGCACAGAATGCAGTTCTATTACTACATGCATGGCTTGTTACCAAGGAATGGCTTTACTGGTTATTTTGCTTTTGCAATAATATTTTAAACTACTATCTATTTAGATTGAAAGCATCAAAACCATATAACCATTATGTGTCTCAAGTTGTTTTCTACATTGCTTTGGACACACAGTCTCTAATCAACATTCATCATTTAACCCTGGCACACAGCCTTTTCCCCTATTTTATTTTCAAGCACTACCCCTTGACTGTAATCCCCGAGCATTGTCCAGTACCGTGGACTTGGCTATTCGAACTGTTTTGACACTCTGCAGAGGTTGTACACTTTACCCACAAGATACAGTTGCACACCATAAAGGCGATTGACCGTAACAAAGCTTTTCAGAGACTTCTACCTCAGCCTAAGAACCTCTCCGTGTTGCCTTCACTATCACTTCCCTCACTCAGAGTCAAGTATAGGACCGGCGAACACCGCTGGCCAGTACCAAGTCAGTAGCACGTGCATCGCCCCCATACAAGATTACTCCCATGTAACTGCCACCCTGAGGTATCAAAGGTAAGACATCAGAATCCTACTAAACTAGGTCTTTCCATTCAGACATGTGGTTGTACGAGAGACTCAGGTCAAAGGCTTGCAAGGTAAGGTTCTTAACTGACCAAGGTAAGACATCCTTCTCTCACATTTTGGCACACAGCCCTCACAACACTGAACCCACCCCTAGTTGCCACACAGGCCCACCTGGCACAAAGCCTCGGTCCACTTGCCCCAGTCTAAATCAATTCCACCCCAAGTTGTTAATAGTGCAACACATGCCCGTAATCATCCTTCATGTAGAACCACACAGGTCTCTACATTCCAACATCATTACTAACAATATTCCACCTTTTATCAAAAAGCATTCACTATTTCTTTAGTCAATATTGTTTTTGTAAGCCAAACAGAATTGTTCACGTTATAAGCACGGCTAAGCAACTATTCACGGTCTAGCCTCCCGTGTTGGCACAACATTATCAACCAACTAATATTACCAACTTAGGTTATAAAAGGAATCATGGCATATGAATGATAATAACAAGGTGTTAATAACAATTAGGTTGATTAGCTAATTCACCCAAAATATTTAAATCCATTTTTAGTTGAATTAGCATGCATAATTTGAAACAAAATACATTTCAAAACTTAGGATCAAAATGGTCAAAGCACAACTTGCCTTCAAAGAGTTGCTGATCCTGGTCCGGAGTTGATTCTTGTGCAGGAAATTCCCCCTCGAAGTTCTCCGACAAATCAACGTCTACCCAAATCATATGTACACACAATAAATACATTTTCCAGAGAGCAAACTTAACTCTAAAAATTCCATAAAATTAACCAATAAATAGATATTGATTTTACAAATTTTTAGAAATTGGAATCACTCAAATCGGAGTTAAAACGCAAAAGTTATAATCATTTGAAATTTGAAAATAAATCAAAAAGAATAAACCGAATTTCTTAATTTATTTTTGTACGGAAAATTCCGGAATTATGACGTCAGCAAGGCTAATAATGACATCAGCACCGAAAACATTTTCGGCCGAAATAAATATATATATTTTTTATTTCAATATTGTTTATGACATCACGGCTGACGTCAGCATCTACTGTGCCATGACTGACAAGTGGGCCCCACTGATAACGTCACTGCTGACGTCAGCATGACACGTGTCATGATCTGGTCATGACACGTGGCGACAAACTATCAACCGGGAGGTTGATCTAATCTTGACCGTCCGATTTGAAACGAACGGCCACGATCAACGCGACGCTTCGGTTCTAAATCCTAATACGTGGCTTCACCGTGACCATCAGATCACGATCGTACGGCTGGCATTCATCTGGGTGACGTCGAAAGCCACCGACGGTTCTGGCGCCTCGATTCCCACACGACACGCGTCAACACGGGATTAGCCCGGTGCGCGGCGCGATTCCGAACGTTCATTTCAAAATCAACGGTCCAGATTGAATCTTAATTCACGCGGCGCAACAGGCGACGTGGCTACACCGGTGCGCAACACGTGGACAAATTCGAACCGCACATCTAAGATCCAATGGTCTAGATCTAATCAATCCTACGCTAATAACACGGATCTAATGGCTATGGTTATCTATACTACGTGGCTACACAGGAATCGCATGATCAAGATCTAACGGTGGATAGTTGAAGATGAAGTTTACTGTACCATGGCTACGTGGCTAGATCTAGGCCGCATATCTAAGATCCAACGGCTAACATTTACTCGGTTATGAGCACACGTGGGCGATCCCGCTACGGGCACGTGGCGCTATCCTAGCCATTCATTTCAAATCTACGGCTACGGTTTAAAGATGAGGCTTACCGTTGAACGGTGATGTGGATGAATCGGAGACGTTGAGCAACGATCGAACGGTCAACGTTGCTCGGCTCAGCGGTGATGTCACGACGAGGAGAGGTGGCCGGAGAGGAAGAAGACGACGGCGGTGTGGGCGCTCCGGTGCTGCTCCGGCGACACGGCTTGGCTCCACGGGTGTGGCACGTCGCGGGGGTTACTCCGGTGGTCTCGATGACGGCGGAGAGTGACCGACGGCGACACAAACAACGGCGGAGTGTCTCGGGACTACGGCGAGGTCGTGCGGTGTCTACGGTGAATCTCGGAAGGTGTGAAAGGTCTCAAGACGTGCGGAAGGGGGTGCTTTATACCATACGCCAGTTAATGAAGCGAAGAAGTGATCACGGCGGCGGCTATGGCGTGCGGAATACACGGCGGTAACGCACGCGGCAAAGATGCTTCGATAAGAATCAAGACGGCGTGGCCTCATCTCGAGCGTACACGCGGCGACAATCCAACGGCGCAGGGCGACGAAGCGACGCGGGCGAACCACAGCCGTAGGATGAAGATCCCACGGTTGGCGGTCGGTCACTTTCGGGTTTCCGGTCGAGCGGGCCGTGACGCGCACAGTAATGGGCTCGGCCCATAACTGTTCATTTATTTTTCTTAAGCTTTTCTGATTAAAATAATTCCAGAAATTCATTTTAATTATTTGAAGCACTTAAAATATCAGAAAAATTCTAGAAAAATTCCAAAAATATTTTAAGACATTTTGAACCAAATAAAATATTTTCATTTATATTTTATTAAAACTTTTCTATTATTAAATAAAATTTTAAAGAAAGGTTAATTCGAGAAATTCAAATAAATCCAAATAAATTCCAGAAATTCTCAAAAATTCAAAATAATTTGCAAAATTCAAAAATAGCTAAATTTTGGAATGTTACACCAGATCCAACGATCACCAAGCTTCATCAACGCCAGGCATGGCATGACGGAGGGAGCTCACCGACAATGAAGACGAAGACCAAAAGGACATCACAAAGGCGGGGCTCCGGCGACGTTAATAGGCACGCCCGATGTGTCTCAGTGCGGTGGACACGCGGGCATCAATGGCGACGGCGCGGAGATGGCTCAACGGCGGAAAACAATCTCAAGTCCTACAAGATCACGACAGCGCGATCGCGATACGATCCAGAGTCGGCGAGCCGATGTGGCACAATCGTGGCCATCCAAGCGGACACGATCCGATGACCCCAAAGCGAATGTGATGCGGCAAGCTAATGCGCATTGAGTCCTGATCCAACGGTTGGAACGCGAGGCGGCTAGGGTTTGTGGTAAGGCGGGCTGCACGGGCCAACAGTGCGGGATGGATTGGGCCAAACCGACGGGTTTTGGCCCAAACATTATTCACTGGATTTAAAACCTTTTCTGAATAAAATAAATACCAGAAAATAGAATAAGTTAAATAAAATAGCAAAGATATCGAAAAATTCTAGAAAATACTTTAATGCATTTGGAACTCAAATAAAATATTTACAACAAAAAATAGATAGAACTTTTCCAAGGAATAAATAAAAGATGGCAAGTGGCTTGATTTCATAATTGCAAAATAAAACAAATAAAATCTAGAAAATTTGTAAAAACATAAAATGCAAATTAAATTCAAGAATGCAAAAAATTGAAGTGTTACAAACCTCCCCCTTAATGGAATTTTGACCCCGAGATTTAGGGCTGACCAAGGAATAGGTTGGAGAATTCTAATTTCAAGTCCTCTTCACACTCCCATGTAGCCTCACTCTTTGAATGATTGCTCCAATGAACTCTACTGAAACTATAGACTTATTTCTAGTCCTACAATCAGCTACATCCAGAATCTTAATTGGCTACTCCCTATAGGTTAGATCCTTCTTAGTTCAATTGACTCCAACGGCGTTTGTTCCTGTGGGCACTCGAAGATACTTCTTCAATTGAGACACATGGAACACATCATGCACTCCTGCCAATGACTGCGGTAGCTCCAACTGGTAAGCAACATCTCCTTTAGGACTAAAGATTTTAAACAGACCAATATATCTGGGTGCAAGTTTTCCTTTGGTGTGGAACCTCTTTACTCCCTTGAGAGGGGCTACTCTGAGATACATATAATCATCAGGTTCGAAGCTTAACACACGACGATGATTATTAGCATAGCTTTTTTACATTGACTGTGCAATCTTTATTCTCTCTCTAATCATGGTGATATGTTCTTCAGCTTCCTTTAAAATATCTGGTCCAAAAACCAAATGCTTTCCTATCTTGTCGGTGTATTCTACATCGGGGTACTCTCTCCACCGCTGCCAGGCAGGACCGCACACACAAGATACAAGAAGAAGAAGGTCCTATGCAAATGACTCAACATTCTGAAGAAAGGCTTGGCGGATGACCGGATCAAAGACACGTGGTCGCCGACGAAAGCGGCGGTTAGGCGACCGAGCCCGTGGTTGCCCGACAGCGACCGATCCATTACCAGCCGACCACGCAGACAGGTCTGGGAGGCTTCCGCCCAGAGCAATCGCCAGGATCACAACATATCATCGCCATTAAATGCGCATGGGAGCCATTAAATGCGCATGGAAGCCATTCAATGCGCGGGGAGCTGTTGCAGTGCGCCTGAAGTTCATTAAATGAGCATGGCTCCCTGATGCCATGATGACCTATCCCTCCGACTGAGCTAGCTTCACCAACTCTCGTTCCATCTACACCGCCCCAGGCCAGACGGGGTGACGCGTGTACCAGGTGTTCGTCACGCAGCGTCCGAACCCCTCCTCTCGGGCGGTCCAAAGACAGGCGGCGTCAAGATATGGTGTAGACAAAGAGGCTCCGAGGGATAGTAGCGACAGGCCTAGACACAGTCAATGTAATTAATGTAAAACTACTCCCTGTGCCTGCCCTAGCTAGTCCCGGAGTATATAAGGGCACTAGTGTGCATAAGGCAAGGAGGTCGGTTGAAACTCAAGAGATTGGATCACTGAGGTCGCTCAATCGATCAGCTCACTACGAAGAGCAAGCAGAATACTAGAGCAACGCGAGCTTGAGTAGGACATAGGGCTGTTACCCGCATTGGGGCTCGAACCTGGGTAAATCCTGTGTGTTCCTTGTATGCTCCCTTGTGTTCTTGAGCTTCCTGTGGCACAGGCTCTGGCTCCTGCTCCTCCGGCTCCTCCTCCTTGTCCTCGTCGTTAAGCTCCATGACGGCCTCAGGCTCCCCGTGACCATAGAGGGCCTCCTCCAGCTCGGTGATCCTCTGCACAGCGTGCATCCTGGTCTCTCGCCGGGCTGTCTCGGTCTCCTCCAAGGTGCGGTACACTGACATCAGCACTAGCGTAGCCATATCCATGGCCTCCTCCTGGGCCACAGCGAAACGCCCCAGGTGGACGACAGCAGCATCGTCCTCCAGCTCCAAGCGCGCCTAGATCGGTCCACCCGCGTGGGCGTGCACACGGAAAGCAGTGTCCCATAGCTCATAGCCATAGTCACGGCTGATCTTCCGAAGCGCCAGCTGGGCACACTCCTGAATGCCCGCCTCGTAGCTGGCTCGCTTCACCACGAGGTGGAGCGGACGACTGGCACGAGCATTCTCTCACGCATACAAAGTAAAGGTAGTCTCCCAGCCGTGGTTGATGCCGTTGACCACCCAGGTGCGGGACCGGTAAAGAGGGCGGTCAAAACCTCCAAGCACCTGGAGCATCCTCCAAAGCTCATTGCGTAACCTCCGTGACGCCACCGAAGGAGTGAACCATCCTCATCTTGCCAAATCAACTCACAAGATTTAAAATTTTAAAAGAATACCAAAGTAATAGCAAAATGCAGCATAGGTATGAAGTAAGGAAGAAAGGATAAGTCAAGATTTCATTGATTATTCTTGCCCAAATTTTATTCTTTAGAAATTAATTTTTATCCTTTCTAGAATGGCCAGCCTAACTAGGGTTAAGTCCTATAGTCAGTATGGCTCTGATACCAACTCTGTCGGGACCCGAATCTGGAAATCCGGACCCTCTGTGTATTCTGTACTAGTCCAGGATCACGCTAGTACACACATGATAAACAGGTTGAGATACCACAATCATACACAGTGGAATTAATAATTTAAGTACCTTAAACATAATTATAACGAGTTACACGACCTTATGGTCACCTTACAATAATTCATCACGCAGGACGATAAATAACAACAGTAGCACATGTTCAATAGCGGAAGCAAAAGTACGACAATGAACCCCTCGTTCTGCCACAGGCAACTGACTAGGCTCAACCCTAATCCTCCTGACCTTCGTTAAACTTCTCCTCCCAAGCTGGTGTTGCTTCTTCTTCTGAGGTTTTTGGTTGAAGCAAGGGTGAGTATACAACATACTCAACAAGTCATGCACAATGCAGTTCTATTACTACATGCATGGCTTATTCCAAAGGAAAGGCTTAAATGGTTATTTTGCATGAAACAGCATTTCTTTTAACAAATAATCTTATTTAGATTGAAAGCGGTAAAACCATTACTATAATAATTAATTCCTCAATTCTTTTTCCAAGAGTTTGGCACACAGCTCTAAGTTTGATTCATCAGTCTTTGGCACACAACCACCCGTCACTTATTTTATTTTGAAGATCTAACCCTTGACCTGTAATCCCGAGTTAATGTCCAATATCAGCGGATGCGCTATTCAATAGATTTAACACACACTCTGCAGAGGTCAGACACTTTACCCACAGGATGCGTTCGCTCACCACGTGTGATTGATTGCAACAAAGTCTTTTAGAGACTAACACTTAACCTATGAACCTCCCCAAGATTGCCTTTCTAACACTTTTCTCACTCAGAGCCAAAGTTTAGAACAAAGTAATCAGCTTGGATGGGTACAAGTCAGTATACAGTACGCTCCCCACACGGTTACACTCTTGTGTAACTGTCGCCCCGAGTTGTCAAAGGAAAGATATTAGAATCCTAATAAACTAGGTCTGTCCCATTCCAGACAAGTGGTTGTACGAGTAACTCAGTTCAAAGGCTCGCAAGGTGAAGTCCTTAACTGTCCCGGGCAAGACATCCCTTTTATATTTCTCGGCACATAGCCATTACAATCTTCAGTACATCCCGTTGCCACACAGGCCCACCTGGCACGGAGCCATCTCGCCACTTGCCCCGGTCCAAATCATTTCCCACCCCGGTTTGCATTTATGCAACACATGCCAATGCCCATTTCATTGCATAAGTAGAGCCACACAGGTTGCTACCCTCCAAATCCATCTCATGACATCATCGCATCATTCCAAAATGTGTTCCATATTTGTTTAGTCAATATTCTTTTGCAATTTGAAAGTCATTCAACGCATACAAGCAGACTAAGCAACTAATCACGGTCTAGCCTCCCGTGTTGGCATTATAATAGCAACCAACTTAAATTAGTACTTAGGGTGTCAAGGATTTCAGGGCATACAAGTAATATTGACAAGGTGGCATAAATAAGATAGGTGTGTTAACTACCTTACCCAACATAAACAATATCATTTTTAATTAACATAGCATGCATAATTTAAATTGAAATATATTTTAAAATCTAGAAGCGATATGGTCAAAGCATGACTTGCTTTCGAAAAGTAGTTGGTCCTATTCCGAAGCTTGAAATGGATCCCCGAACTCCTCCCCGACAGCTTCCGGCAATTCGGAGTCTACTCGTATCAAGCAACATAAAATAAATACTCAAACAGACAACAAGATCAACTCTAAAAATAAAATAAAATTCACTAATAAATAGTTCACATTTTTACAAATTTTTAGGAACTAGAATCGCCCAATTCGGAGTTAAAACGCAAAAGTTATAGCGATTTCAATTTTGTAAATTCAAACAAAAGAATTACCCGAATTAATTGATTTGTTTTCCTATTGGAAATCCCGGTTAAATTCGTCAGCTTGACACGTGTTAGCACCGGAGCTAGCCACGTCGCCTCAAGTCTATGGACCGGGCTTACGGCTTGGCTCGGGTTCACCGTGGACTCGGTCCACCGAACAGTGCTGCTGACCCGCCCTCATGGTGACGTCATGATGACGTCAGCCCTCACGGCTTCCCACTGACAGGTGGGCCTGACAGAGCAGTACCGGCTTGAATCGGCTAGCGACACTTGGCGTGACCCCATTGGTCCACGCGATCACATGATTTCCCGCCCGTTGGATCTAAATCCAACGGTCAGTCTTCGCACGGTCAACCTACGCCACGCGGCAACATCCACACCGCTCGCTGGATCCAACGGCGCAGGCTCGGCACCGCTTCAGTACCCCAGGCCACGTGGCGCGCACGATACGGCAACATCTCGTCCGCTCATTCAAAATCCTACGGCTTGGATCTGATCCAACGTCCAGCCTCGACCTAGCGACGTGGACCACCCGGTGAGTGACGCGTGCATGCATCACGGCCGGTCATCCAAGAATCGACAGTTACGGTTCAACGTGACTAGACTACCGGAGAGCTACGTGGCGAAATCTCAACCACAGATCTAAAGTTTCAACGGACATTATCAAGCGTGACGAAGAGGCTACGTGGATGCACTGGCGCGGTTGGATGAAGATCCTACGGCTGCTGATACCCGAGCGAGGCACTGCTGCCGAGCCTACGTGGCTCAATCCAAGCCGAATATCTAAGATCTAACGGCCAAGATCTACCGTTACTAATCTACGTGATGCAATCGGCACCGTTGAGACAAGATCCGACGGACATTTTCAAGCGAACCTAAACCGGCTACGTGGGCTTACCGGAACGGCACGATGATCATCCAACGGCCATTTTCAAAGCATCAAGGGTAGCTACGTGGCGCTATGACGGCGGTCAGATCAAGATTCTACGGTCGAGATCTACCGAAGCTAATCAAATCTAGCTCTACGGGAAGGAAGACGTGTCCTTACCTCAAGCGTTGGATGGAGATCCGAGGGCGATGGTGAGCTGCGATGTTCTGAAGTATAGGCGGCGGCGCTTGCTACCGGAGTTGGGGAAGACGAGGTAGGCGACGGTGTTTCCGGGCTTCTCCGACTGAATGAAGTACTCCACTCGACGCGTCTTGGCACGACAGACTCGGGACAAGTCTTGGTTGCGGCGAAGAGCGGCGGACGACGGTGGAAATCAAGGAAAACCGAGAGGAGAAGGGGTTCTACTCCGGTGAGCTCGGGCGCAAGCTATGGAGCACGGCAGCTAACGGGCGAACGGACAAACGATGCGGGGCGAAGAGACCGGTTAAATGCGCTATAACACTGTCGTTGAGAGGCTTTGGAAAACGCGCAAATCCTCTGACAAATCTCGGCGGCCAACCGCCGACGGTGGTGCACTGTTCGCCCTCTCCCGATGCGGTGTAATCCGGTCCGTCCATTCGGCTTGATCCAACGGCACCGGGGTTCGGGTGAAGCGTCATTGGTCACGGCCATTCGATCGCAATCCAACGGTCCGAGCGGCGATCGTTTCATTGCCCATGCCACGCGGGCGCAATCCGGCCGTAGGCGATTATCGCGATCCAACGGCGCTCACGAGCAGACGACGCGGCCCAACCTCAGCCGTCCGATCAAGATCGAACGACCTTAACGGCTGCGCTAGGGTTTGACCCAGCGCAAGACAAATGTTGGGCTCGCCCGACATCTTGTAGCAAGCATTTTTCCGGCTTTTCACAATTAAAATAATTCTAGAAAATCAAAGTAATTATTTAGGGCACTAAAAATACCCAAAATTCTAGAAAAATTCCAAAAAAATATTTTGGGGGCATTTAGAGCTTAAATAAAATATTTTTATTTATTTTTGATAATTACTTTTCTGATATTTAATTATTCAAGAGAAGGATAAATTTAAATTAAACTCATTTAATTCCAAATAAATCCCAAGAATTCACAAAAATTTAAATAACTCCAAAAATTTAAATTAGGCCAAATTTTGGGATGTTACAAACCTACCCCCCTTAATAGAATCTTGACCTCGAGATTCGAAGCTTAACTAAAGAATAGATTCGGGAATTCCTTTTTCAAATGTTTCTCTCGTTCCCATGTGGCTTCACTTTCTGTGTGATTGCTCCACTGAACTCTGCAAAAACGGGTGGTCTTGCTCCTTGTTTTCCGATCCACTGTATCCAGAATTTTTATCGGTTGCTCTTTGTAGGTCAAGTCTTCCTGTAATTCAATTGCTTCCAGAGGTGTTTGCTCGTCAGGCACTCGGAGACACTTCTTGAGTTGCGATACATGAAAGACGTTGTGTACTCCTGCTAATGTTTGCGGTAACTCTAGTTGATATGCGACTTCACCCCTGCGACTTATGATCTTAAATGGTCCTACATATCTTGGTGCGAGTTTACCCTTTTTGTGAAACCTCTGGACTCCCTTAAGAGGCGTAACCCTAAGATACACATAATCTTCAGGCTCAAAGCTTAAATCCCTGCGGTGATTGTCCGCATAGCTCTTTTGCCTAGACTGCGCGACTTTCAACCTTTCTCTGATCAGTGCTATTTGCTCTTCGGCTTCTTGGAGTATGTCCGGTCCGAAGACACGACGCTCACCGGTCTCATTCCAATTCAACGGTGTTCTACAAGGTCGACCATACAACGCTTCGAAAGGTGACATCTGAAGACTGGCCTGGTAACTATTGTTGTAACTAAATTCAGCGTATGGTAAACATTTATCCCAAGATGTTGTATGAGCTAGCGCACAAGCCCTCAACATATCTTCTAATATCTGGTTGACTCTTTCAGTCTGTCCATTTATCTGCGGGTGATAAGCTGTGCTGAAGTTCAAACGGGTGCCCATTGCCGTATGCAACTTATCCCAAAATCTTGAGGTTGGCCGAGTTCATAGCCAAGTGGACTCCCTCCACTCCCGAAGCTGAAGGAGCACCCGCACTCCCCAAGTGGACCCTATTCTACTCATTCCGGGTCGAGGGCGCGGGGGCTGGGTTTGTCCTGGTCTCCCCGACCGGTAACATCCTTCAGTACCTGATCGTCTTGGACTTCAAGGCGACCAACAACATCGCCGAATACGAAGGGCTGCTGGCAGGGCTACGTGCCACCGCCGCACTCGGCATCCAACGTCTGCACATCAAGGGCGACTCTCTACTCATTGTCAACCAAGCGTGAAAGGAGTTCCAGTGCTCTGATCCCATGATGGCTGCCTACTTGGCGGAAGTCAGAAGGATGGAGCACCACTTCGATGGGCTAGGGTACACCCATATCCCCCGGCGCGACAATCATTTGGCGGACGAGCTTTCATAGCTCGCCTCGTCAAAGGCTTCTGTTCCAGTTGAACTCTTCGAAGAAAGGCTTGCCCAACCATCCATCGCTGCCCCCAACTCCGGCAGGGCCGATGGCGCCATTATTCCAGTCCGCCCCTCCGAAAGGAGTCTCATGAGACCGTCTATCGCTTCCCCAGTCTTCGGCAGGGATGATAGTGCCCGACAATCTATTGTCACTCCGGTCTCCAGTGGGGATAATGACGGGTCGGTTCCGGTCCAAGTCTTCGAAAGAAGGTTTGCGCGACCGTCCATTGCAACCCCCAACTCTGGCGAGGCCAATGGTGCGGCTGTTCCGTCCTCCAATTCCGGGCAGGGAGGCACCGCACATGTCTCGGTTCCCAGCTCCGGCGGGGTCGACGATGCGGCTGCCACATCCCTCAATCCCGTGAGAGGAGGTGACGCATCTGTCTCGGCTCCCAACTCCGACGGGGCCGACGATGCGGCTGCCATATCCCCCGGTCCAGCACGGGGAGTCGACGCACCCGTCTCGACCCCCACTCCGGCGGGGTTAACGAC
The DNA here is from genome assembly GCA_036346375.1 of Guadua angustifolia. Lineage (NCBI taxonomy): Eukaryota > Viridiplantae > Streptophyta > Magnoliopsida > Poales > Poaceae > Guadua > Guadua angustifolia. The sequence goes on from CM070501.1 coordinate 17,821,784, forward strand.
GCGGCTGCTATATCCCCCGGTTCCAGGAGGCGGAATGGTAACACCGCCAAGGCGGTATTGTTGAAAACGCTTGGCCAGGAGGAGTACCCAGGCGATCACCCCGTGATCGCCACACTTGGTCGGGGGGGTCAGTGGATGGATCCCATCCTGTCCTTCCTGTGTGATCAAGTGATCCCCGATGATGATGCTTCAGCTGAGAGAATTGCACGCAAGGCCAAGTGCTATACTCTGATAGGTGGGGACCTATATCGCCATAGTAGAAACAAAATTCTCCTGAAGTGCATCACTCGGGAAGCAGGCAGCAAGCTGCTCTCTGACATCCATGGAGGCATGTGCAGGAGCCATATGTCCAATTGAACACTGGTCAGTAAAGCTTACCACCAGGGATTCTATTGGCCTACTGCCCCTCAGAATGCTGCGAGCTGGTAAGGAGGTGCGAGGCGTGCCAATTCCACGCCAAGCAGATCCACCTTCCGGCCCAAGCTCTGCAAACCATCCCATTCTCATGACCGTTCGCGGTCTGGGGGCTGGATATCCTGGGTCCGTTCCCGTGGACCATACGGGGCTTCACCCACTTGTTCATCGCCATCGACAAGTTCACCAAATGGGTCGAAGCCGAAGCAGTGCACGCCATTATGGTCTCCGCTGCTATCAGGTTCATGCGTGGAATCTTCACTTGCTTTGAAGTTGCCAACTGTATTATCACCGACAATGGCACCCAATTCACCAGTGAAGCGTTCCTAGACTTCTGCGAAGAGATGGGCACCAAGGTGTGTTTTGCCTCCGTGGCCCATCCACGAAGCAATGGACAAGCTGAGCACGCCAACGTGCTGGTTTTGAGGGGCCTCAAGACCAGGGCGTTCGACAAGCTCCGCAAGCGCGGAGCACGTTGGGCAGAAGAGCTTCCAACAGTGTTGTGGTCTCTCCGAACCACACCCAACCGTGCGACTAGGGAGACACCGTTCTTCCTGGTCTACGGCGCCGAAGCGGTACTGCCCTCCGAGCTCTCCTTGGGCTCACCGCACGTGGTGGCCTTCAACGAAGAAGACCAGGAGGACCAACATCAAGACGATGTCAACTTCCTAGAGGAAGTGCGAGATAAGGCGGCACTTTGTGTTGCCCAGTACTAGCAAAGTCTTCGGCGCTATCACACCACCCGGGTCCATGAGAGAACACTGGCAGTAGGTGACCTCGTCTTACGCCGAATTCCGCCGCAGGCGAGCCGCGACAAACTGTCTCTGCGCTGGGAAGGCACCTTCAAGGTGGTCTCTGTCTCACGGCCCGGGGCGGTTCGATTAGCCACAGAAGACAGGCGGGAGCTGGCGAACTCCCAGAATATAGAACTGCTGCAGAAGTTCTACCCTTGAACTCGCCTCATACGGATGTCATGCATGCCTATATCCCGGCTGCTCCTTGACCATGACATGGACCCCGGCTCCGTGACTTGGTCTTGACGACGCTTAGCAGTGCGTGTGGCTCAGTGCTGGCCAGGGCCATGCTCCGCCCACCATGGTGCACTTAAATGACACGGCGTAAATCTAACCGTTCATCTACGATCGGACGGCTATCCTTAACCGAGCGAAACCCTGTTGACCTAATCGACGTGGCCCAATCACAACCGTTCACTTAAGATCTAACGGCCGAAACTCTACCCGAGCTGATTACTATTTCCTTACGACGTGGCTTACCTCCGACGGTCCGATGCCGATCCAACGACCGAGAGCTTCCGATCCTGGCGATGGCAACCCGGCGGCAATGGCCTCCCGGACTTGAGGAAGATGACGTTCCCGGCGGCGCCTTGGTGCTCTCCAGTGACCAACAATCGGCGGAACAGATGCGGCGCGACTTGGCGAACTCGGATCCGTCTTCGGCTTGGCATAAGAGTCACCGGTGACGACGAAACACGGCAAAACCTCCTCGGGAAACTCCGACGAGCTCAGAAACCTTCGCGGCGAACTCTTCGGCGATGATGCAACAGCGAAAGGACGCGGCGACTTGTGGGGATCCTCGGAAGACATGCCCGACCCTTAAATACCCGGTGCTCAAGGCGTACGGCCGTGGAACTCCGTGACGGCAGCGGTGGCGGCGCGTCCGAGTGGGACTCAAAGTCCGGGTTGAAGACGATGGAACACAGCCGTGCGATCTCGATCCGACGGTGCGAAGGGGATAGGGTTTCCGAATCGGTAAGATCTGATGATGGCCGCACGATGACGATATAACGGCTATGAAGCGCTAGGGTTTCATAAATGTCGTGGCGTGATAATGGCCATTGGATAGCGATCCGACGGCCCACGTTATCCCTCCCAAATCACCGGTCGGTCCGCATAGTAATGGGCTTTGGCCTGTTACTGTTCACAGGGATTTTCCAGGGTTTTTTCCATTTAAAATAATCCGAGAAATTCATTTGATTTATTTAAGGCAATAAAAATATCAGAAAAATTCCAAGAAAAATCTCAAAAATACTTTGAGACATTCTGGACTTTAATAAAATGTTTTGGACAAAACTTTATTTTAAAATTTTCTTGTTATAATTATTTCTTGACAAAAGGCAATATGTGTAAATTCAAAATAATTCAAATAAATCTCGGAAAATCCAAATAAATCCGAAAATTCATAAAAATCATAAATTGCAATAAAATAATATTAAATAGTTGAAATGACAAAAATTGGGATGTTACAGATGAAGATGTTGGATCTCATAGAAGGAGAACAGTGAGGAAGAACTCGGAGTAGGGTGGCATCCGGCCTGGCCAGCGCCAGATGAAGGTGATTGCTTCCTGGGTTGCATTTTGGCATAGAATTGCCCGCCCTATATGGAGGGCCTTCAGGGCAGGAAGAACATTCCCCAGCTTGGACTCATCCATAGCCGAGGGGGGAAGCAGCGGAGCCATGTGGCTAGAGTACTGTCTTGGTGCCGTGATTGCAAAGAAGACAAAGGAAGCGAAGAAGACGAAAGCGATAGGAGTGCGGATCGTGGTGGGGTGAGCATGCCTATTTATAAACCGTGCGTGGCTTCAGGATGTGAGGAGACATGCCCCCACGAACCGACGGTTTGCAAAAAGATCATAATGGCACGGGGCGATAAGACCTGAAGAGTTGTGGCAGTTGTAGAGAGAATCTGTACGGTTGCATGTACAGGAATGGGACCTGTCCAGGACCACGCCCAGGCCAAAGAATATCTCCGAAATCTCCCAAGGTGCGTTCCAGGGCAGGTCCAGGGGCTACTGTTAGTGTATTCTACACAAGGGTACTCTCTCCACCGCTGCTAGGCGGGACCACGCACGCAAGATACAAGAAGAAGGTCCTGTGCAAAGGACTCAACACACTGAAGAAAGGCATGGCGGCAGACTCAGGTCTGTGCTCAAAGCGACGAGACACGTGGCCGACTAGTTCCCAGGCCTAGGCGACAAGATCGCGACCGTTGAAGACCAGCACATGTGGCTGCCCGACGAGCAGTCAGGCGACTAGGCCATGTGGCTGCCCGACAAGTAGCTAGTCCATTACCAGCCGACCACACAGACAGGGTTGGGAGGCTTCCGCCCGAAGCAATCGCCAGGATCACAACGTATCATCGCCATTAAATGCACATGGGAGCCATTAAATGCGCATGGAAGCCATTAAATGCACGGGGAGCCGTTGCAGTGCGCCTGAAGGCCATTAAATGGGTGTGGCTCCCTGACACCATGATGACCTGTCCCTCCGACTGAGCCAGCTTCACCAACTCCCATTCCATCTACACCGCCCCAGGCCAGACAGGGTGACGCGTGTACTAGGCGTTCATCACGCAACGTCTGAACCCCTCCTCTCGGGCGGTCTGAAGACAGGCGGTGTCAAGATACAACATACACAAAGAGGCTCTGAGAGACAGTAGCGACAGGACTAGACACAGTCAATGTAATTAATGTAAAACTACCTCTCTACCTACCCTAGCTAGTCCCGGAGTATATAAGGGCGCTAGTGTGCATGAGGAAAGGAGGTCGGTCGAAACTCAAGAGACAGGATCACTGAGGTCGCTCAGTCGATCAGCTCACTTCGAAGAGCAAGCAGAATACTAGAGCAACATGAGCTTGAGCAGGATGTAGGGCTGTTACCCGCATTGGGGGCCCGAACTTGGGTAGATCCTGTGTGTTCCTTGTATGCTCCCTTGTGTTCTTGAGCTTCCTGTTCTGCTCATCACGCAAAGAGAGGAGAGCTGAGAGTGACATAGCTGCGAAGACCCCCCTACCGAAACTCGGTATACAATCGAACCAATACTGCCTGGCACAAACACACCGACATGTCTCATTCCAATTTAGTGGGGTACGATAAGATCGACCATATAAAACCTCAAATGGTGACATCTACAAACTGGCTTGATAACTGTTATTGTAGCTAAACACTGCATACAGTAAACATTTATCCCATATTGCAGCATAGGCTAGAGCACAAGCTCTTAACATATCTTACAAAATCTGATTCACTCTCTCGGTCTGACCATCTGTCTGTGGGTGATAAGCTGTACTAAAATTCAGATGAGTTCTCATTGCTTTATGTAATTTATTTCAAAATCTTGAGGTGAATTGGGTACCACTTTCTGACACTATTTTCTTTGGTACTCCATACAAACACATAATTCATGACATGTATAGCTCTGCCAAATGATCTCCTAAGTATGTGGTCTTTACTGGCATGAAATAGGTGACTTTGGCAATCGATCAACTATAACCCATATTGAATCATAACTACTCTGGGTTTTAGGTAAACCAGTAATAAAATCCATACTGATCTCCTCTCATTCCCACTCAGGTACTTTTAATGGCTGTAATAAACCTGCTGGCCTATGATGCATTGCCTTCACTCTCTGGCATATATCACATAGAGCTACATGCTTAGCAACTTCACGCTTCATGCTGGGCCACCAAAATCTTACCTTCAGATCCTGGTACATCTTTACACTTCCTGGGTAAGTAGAGTACCTCGAGTCATGGGCTTCCTCAAGAATCAACTGCTTCAATTTCTTCTTGTTTGGCACACAGATTTGACCTTTCATCCATAAGATTCCTTGTGCATCCAAAGTGAAATCCTTTACTTTACCTTCACCCATCTTGGTCTTAATTCTCTTAATTTTGGCATCATCTTCCTGTCCCTCTCTAATCTGATCTTCCAAGGTTGGCTTTATCTCTAAGGTTGCGAGGAATCCTTTAGGTACTACTTCCAACTTTAGCTTCTAAAATTCCTTGCACAGGTCCAACTGACTCTCCTGAATCAATATGTTAACACTGTAACTTTTTTGACTTAAAGCATCGGCTACCACATTAGACTTCCTAGGGTGATAGTGAATTCTCAAGTTATAATCCTTGATTAACTCTAACCATCTTCCCTGCCTTATATTAAGATTTGACTGAGTGAAAATATACTTTAGACTCTTGTGATCTATGTATATTTCACAGCGATTTCCAATAAGATAGTGATACCATATCTTTAAGGCATGCACTACTGCAGCTAATTCCAAATCAAGCGTTGGGTAATTCTCCTCATACGGCCTCAACTGTCTTGACGCATATGCGATAACCTTGTCATTCTACATTAGCATACATCCAAGTCCTTGGCGCAAAGCATCACAATAAATATCAAAACTTTTCTGAATATCTAGCAATACTAATACTAGTGCTAAGATTAACCTTTTCTTCCATTCTTGGAAGCTCTTCCCACACTCTAGTGTCCATGCAAATTTCTTTTCCTTTTCCAACAATTGCGTGAGGGGTCTAGCAATTGTTGAGAATCCTTCTATAAATCAACAGTAATATCCCACCATTCCAAGAAAACTACGAATCTGGGTAACTGACTTCGACTACTCCCAATGCAACACTGCCTCGACTTTACTTAGATCAATAGAAACGCCTTTAGCTGTTATCACATGACCAAGGAATTCTACCTTCTTCTAGAAGTCACACTTACTAAACTTGGTATAAAGTTGTTGCGCTCAAAGCTTCTCAAGAACTAGCCTTAAATGCTCAGCATGATCTTCCTCCATCTTGGAGTAGACAAGAATATCATCTATAAATATGACAACAAACTTATCTAGATATTTCATGAAAACCTTATTCATCATATTTATGAAATATACAGGGGCATTAATTAATCTGAATGACATAACTGTGAACTTATAATATCCATATTTGGTTAAAAATATAGTCTTGGGTATGTCTTCCACAGAATCTTTAGCCGATGATATTCTGATTGAAGATCAACCTTGATAAAATTTCCAGCTCCTCTCAACAAATTGAACAAATCATCAATCTTGAGAAGCGGATACTTGTTCTTTATTGTTACTTTATTAAGAGCTCGATAATCAATGCACATCCTCATGCTTCTATCCTTCTTCTGAACAAATAGAACAGATGCTCTCCATGGCAACGAACTAGGCCTTATAAAACCCTTTTCTAGCAATTCCTCAATTTGTTTCTTCATTTCTACCAATTCATCAGAGGGCAACTGATACGGTCTCTTGGCTATTAGGGTTATACCAGGCACCAATTCAATCACGAACTCAATATCTCCGGCTAGGTGGCATTCTAGGTAAATCCTTAGGAGAAATATTTGAGTATTCATTTACAACTTGTACTTCTTCTATACTGGCAGTTTTGACACTATAAACCATCATCTGACCATTGTGAACTGCAGCCGCTTAGACTTCCACTCTTTTGCCTTTTAGGCTTTTAATTGACACTACTCTTCAGCCACAATCTAATACAACCTTGTGTTTGAACAACCAATCTATTTCAAGGATAACATTTAATGTTTGGGTATCCAAGATAATAAGGTTCGCTAGGAACTCTATCCCATTCATGAGCATCTTAACTCCCATGCATCCTAGGTTAGATCGAAGTTCTGATCCAAGGGATTGGATCAAAAGTATACACTTAAGGTTTTTAACTTCTAACCCATTTCCAACACCAAAATCTCGAAAGATAAAAGAATATGAAGCTTTGGAATCAAACAAAACTGCAGTAGGTACTGAGTTAATTAGGAACTTATCCAATACGGTGTCTGATGCTTCCTGGGCCTCATCAGTCATGATATGGTTGACATGACCTCTCATCGTGGCTTGGGTTATAGCACCAGCTTGAATAGCTCCATAATTCCCTCCTGGTGCAGGCGTCTTGGCAGGTGCAGAACCTAGGTTGAAGCAAACAGGGGTAACACCTCCTCTCTTTAGACAGTTGTTGGTGAAATGCCCTAGCTCATTGCAGCTGAAACAATGCCTGGTTGATGACTATTGATTTCCTCCCTAGGCATTATTGGTTTGAATAGGTGTTTGAAAGCTCTGCCCACTGGGATGAGGTGCGGGAGATGGCATTTTGAAAATAGCCTTGGACTAAAATCTAACAAATTGATGTGGTGCAACCCTCAATTTTTGCTTTCCCTGATGTGCCATTCTGCGCTCCTTGTGCTTATTTTCCAAAATAAGAGCCTTGTTCACCAGCTCTTGGAAATTTGGAAAATTATAGGTGATCAACCCAACCTATAGTCCAGAGTTCAGTTCCTTCATGAAGTGAGACTGTCTTGCCTTATCAGTCGCTACATTATCAGGTGAATAGCGAGAAAGATGGGTGAACCAATTCAGATATTCTGCCATAGACTAGCCTCCCTGTTTGATAGCTCTAAATTCTTCCTTCTTTAAGTTCATGACACCCTCAGGAATATAGTACTGGCAGAAAGCAGCAGAAAATTCATCCCAAATAATCTCTTGTGGGTTCTCTTGCAATGCATAGTAATTCTCCCACCATTCAGCAGCTGTACCTTCAAGCTGATGAGAAGAATAAAGCACCTTTTCATTCCCCTCACACTGGGTGATATGCAGCTTCCTCTCAATTGTCCTAAGCTAGCCATCAGCCACAATTGGGTTGGAATTCCTAGAAAAAGTAGGCAAACGAGTCTTTATGAAGTCCGACAGCTTCAAGTATGGGCAGTTCCCATTGTTAGCAGCTTGGTTTGCATTGCTGGCCACTGCTTGATTGGTGAAGTACTGCATTTGCTGCATCATGGTCTGCATAAGCTGTGTTTGTGTAGCAAGAAAGGCTCCAAGATTGCTCATGTCAACTGGTGGTGCTACTTGAGGAATTGGTAAACCATTCGTCTCTCACTCTGGTGACTTCCACTAGCTCTGTTGTTTCCGCGAGTCTGAACCATCTGCTGATCACTCCAAGGTTTAGAGAAAAGGGGGAAATAGGAAAGACAAATAATATAAGAACTTATGTGGGGACAAAGTTTTAAACCCAAACTCCAAATACAATAGACTTTATTAATTACTTGGTATGGTTGCTTACAAGTGCCTAAGGGCAAGCATAGCGATATTGCACTGCATAAAAGATAATTAAAACTCTCATTAACCTAAGCAAGCATTACTAACGGCTAAAAGGCAACACTCTAAACATAGACTCATGCGACTCACACACTTGAGTCACCACTACTAAACCAAGACACCATCTAATCACTAAACCATCCTAGATGCAGGCCTCCTAGTGGGTAGTGCGGTGGGTGATGTGGCATCGATGCAAACTGATTCTGATGGCTGGGGGTCTTGTTGGAAGAAGCAAACTCTTATCCTTCAGGCTCAGGCTCCACCTCCTCAGGGTCCACTTTTGGCTCTTCTTCCTCTGCTTCTAACTCAGCTTCTTCCTTAAGGTAGAGGGCCTCCTCTAGCTCAATGATCCTCTCTAAAACCATCCTTCTAGCCTCTCGAAGGTCCTTCTCAGCCTTCTCCAAAGCCTCATAAACCTCAGAAAGCTCCTGGTTGGTGGGCTTTGTGAGGTTCTCTTGTGCAGTAGCGAAAGGAGCGAGATGGATGATGGTGGCATCCTCCTCATTCTTGATCCTATCCTCGGTGACCATACCTCCATGTGGATGATACTTGAACATGATGGACTCCAATTATGCGGCGTAGTCATGAGCAAGACGGTGAAGTTCAAGGTGGGCAGCTTCTTGGATTCCAGCTTCAAATGTTGATCTTCTCACTAAGATGTTCATGGGGCAGATCCCAATTGTGTTCTCCCTAGCGTAGACCGTGACCTTGCGAATTGTCCCTCGTACCTTCCTATTCATGATCCAACTAGTACCATGGTAGATAGGCCAACCAAATCCTCCTAGCAGCTGCAACATCTTCTAGAGTTAGGCGGCAAATTCTCCCTTATTTTCTCCATTGAGGCACTCCATCTCTACCTGTAGAAGCGGCTCTCGTGAAAACCTTACTCAAAAACAAGAGGAAAGACGAAAAAAATCAGCAAAGGTGGAAAACAAGAAAAAGGGGATAAGTCAAGATCCTTTTAAATCTATCAAGTTAATTTTGCTTTTAGGAAATAGTTTTGGACACTCCTAAGATGACAAACTAGCTAGGGCTTGACATACAGTCAGTATGGATCTGATACCACCTCTGTCGGGTCCTGAATTTGCAAATTCAGACCCTCTGTTTATTCTGCACTAGTCTAGAATCACGCTAGTGTACATAGACTCAACATAGATTAATACCACAATCATACTCAATGATAGCATAATAAAGATTTTATCAAATTAAATATAACTGTTAGACGACCTTATGGTCCACCTTACATGAGTATGCCTCACAGGCCTAAGAATGAAAAATAAACTACAACGGAAAATAAACTTATTCATAGAAAACCATTCAATTTGTCATAGGCAACTAACAAGCTTCGCACCCTAATTAATCACCTCCTCCTGGTACCCCTCCTCAAAAGCAGGTGTGGCTTCTTCTCCAACTGGTGATGGTTTGTTACAAGGGGTGAGTACATAAAACATTCAATAAATTGTGCATAGAATGCAAGTCTAATATACTGCATGCTTGGCTTATTACAAAGGATTGGCTAACAAAGTAAACTTTGCATAAAACAACATTTATGAAAAATAGCATAAATAGATTGAAAGGTAGTATAATGATTATTAGCAATAATATTTGTATCTCAACAACCAACTCATAACCTTAAACCATAATTTAACCACCATACCCATATTTGTTTTTATAAAAATCTAACCCTTGATTGTAATCATCGAGCAATACTCAATACTGCAAGCACATCTATTTGAATAGATTTTACACTCTGTAGAGGTTATACATTTTACCCATAAGATACAATCATACACCACAAAGGCGAGTGATTATAACAAAGCCTTTCCAATACTTGTCTAAACCCAATACTACTCACTAAGGTTTCAACACTGGTGAGACTGGTTACCACATCTAGGGTCCCCCTTTTGTGCCATGTGAGCCTACTCGTACGAGGACTGGTTATCACAACCCGGGTCTCACACCACCACTAATATTACCAAAGTTTAGACATAACAAATTAATCAGCTAGGTCTATCCCACATCAGACTTTTGGTTGTATGAACGACTTAGTTCAAATTCTCGCAAGGCTAAGTTCTTAATTGACCAAGGCAAGACTAATAAAAAACAAACATAACCATGAACTAGCAAAATCATAAAAGCAATGCGACTGCCCAAGTGCCACATTGGCCCACCACAGATTCTTACCACTTGCCTCAGTCTAAATCATTTAACCACCCCGGTTGTTTTACCATGCACCACATGTCATCAACAACAACTTTGTGTGACAACACCCAACACATAGGTTAAAAAAAATATTCCATAAACATTAAGCAAGATTAATTATTTCCACATAAAATGATGACTCGTGGCATGGCTAAGTATACTACTTGCATTCTAATTACCCATATTGACAATTAGTAGCTACCAATTATAAATAACCATCCTAGGGTGACAAATGAATATGACATACAACATGGTTTGGTGGATATAGATCAAAGTGGTTGAGTAGCTAATCCCAAATTAATTGAAACAAGTATAAGTTGAATTAGCATGCAATAGTTTAAAGCAATATAGTATTTAAAACAAGGGTCCAACATGATCAAAGCACAATTTACCATCAAAAAGCTCTAAATCCTCCTCTAGATCTTGCTCATGTGCTGGCTCCTCGATCACGAACTCACTGGGCACCTCGACGTCTATGCGAAACGAGAGAGAAAGTAATAAATACAAAAATAGAGAGAAATATCAAATCCAAAAATCAAATAAAATTCATTAATAAATAGAGATCAATTTTAAAAATTTTTAGAAACTGGAATCACTTCAATCGGAGTTCATATGAGGAAGATATAGCTAAACCAAGTTTGAAATAAAAGAAAAATCAGAAAAAAAGAGAAAAATCCAAATTAACCGAATTATTTTTATACTAAAAAATAGCATTTATGACGTAATGCTGACATCAGCATAGAAATTATTTTTGGCCAAAATATTTTTTCTATGAAATATCAAATTATGATGTCATGCTAATGTCACGGGACACATGGCAGCATCGTAGCGCGACACATGGCAACCACAGTGCGACACGCATCACCGGCGTATGGACTTGGTCCACGGCCAGTCCTAGTCCACTATGGACCGGCAGCACTATGCGTATACACTGGTTGATGTAAGCGCTGGCGTCAGCGGACACGCGGCGAACCACGGAGCTATTCACGTGGCTTATTATGGTGGCAACACACGATGGCCTCTTAACCGTTCAGATCCGATCGGACAGCAGTGACTAAGGGAAACACCGATGCAACAAGGCAACTGGCTACCCCTGTGGGCGTCATGCAGCACAGATCTGGCCCTTGGCTACACATCAGACGATAGAGATTGCACGAGGAGATGGAACGACACGGCTATGCGGTTGGCCTAGTGAATGACACGTGGCACAGGCAGGACCGCACGATCAAGATTTGGTGATCAAGATTAGCGGTTAGGTGACAGCGCACGGCATACTACGGAGGCGACACGTGGTGGAATCCAGACCCACAAATCTGGATCCGATGGTTGACGGCGAGAGCAGCCAAGCCAAGTAACACACAAATGTGGCTGCATCCCATACGTTGATCCTAGATCTGACGGTCACTGAGCTTCGTTGGCGGCAGGCATGGCACGGTGAAGGGAGCTCACCGACAACGAAGGTGAAGACCAATGGGATAGCGCAAAGGCGGGGCTCCAATGACGTTAACAAGCTCGTCTGATGCGTCTCAGTGTGGCAGACAAGCGGGCACCAATGGCGATGGCGGTGACGACTCGACGGCAGCAAAATGAAGCAAAAAGCATGGTGGCAGAGGTGGCAAACTATGGCGAGCTCACATAGGTACAAGACAATGTCTCGATGGGTGTGCACTAGGGCAACGGGTGCGGCACAAGGTGGGCTTCACGATGCGCAAGGCAGTGTATTAAATAGCAGTCTCAACGAGCATGAACAGCTCAAAAACCAATCCTAAGTCCAACGAGATCACGGCGGCGCAGCGACGGTATGATCTGGATTCGGTGAGCCGACGTGGTGTGATCATGGCCATCCAAGCGGACATGATCCGACGACCCCGGAGCGAATGTGATGCGGCAAGCTAACGCGTGTTGGATCCCGATCCAATGGCTGGAACACGAGGCAGCTAGGGTTTGCGACGAGGCATGCTGCGCAGGTTGGCGACGTCGGATGGATTGGTCCAAACTGACGACTTTTGGCCCAAGCACTATTCACTAGATTTAAAACCTTTTTTAAAATAAAATAAATACTAGAAAATAGAATAAGCCAAATAAAATAGCAAAGACATCAGAAAAAGTTTAGAAAATTTCCAAAAAATACTTTAAGGCATTTGGAACTCAGATAAAATATTTTCAACAAAAGATCAATAGAACTTTTCTAAGGAATAAATAAAAGATGGCAAGAGGCTTGATTTCTTAATTGCAAAATGAAATAAATAAAATCCAAAAAAATCATAACAATATAAAATGCAAATTAAATTCAAGAATGCAAAAATTGGGGTGTAACATAGAGGCCATTAGAATCCTACTTACATTTTTGGCATCTAAGGGCTTCAAACTGTATCAGATGGATGCCAAGAATACATTTCTCAGTGGGTATATTGAGAAAGAGGTACAGCCTCTAGGATTTGAGAACCCCAAGTGCACAAAACCATGTCTATAAGTTTTTCAAAGCTTTGTATGGACTTAAGTAGGCCCATAGAGCTTGGTATGAGAGGCTTAAGTCTTATCTTCTTAGTCATAGTTCTAAAATAGGTAAAATAGACAAGATTTTGTTCATCGGATACTAGGATTCTGATTTTGTGCTTGTCCAGATTTATATGGATAATATTATCTTTGGTGGCTCTTCGCATTCTCTTATATCTTAGTTTTCAGATGTGATGAGTACAGAGATTGAGATGAGTATGATGGACGAGTTGAGCTAATTCATGCTTCTAGATCAAGCAAACTCAGGAAGGCATTTTCTTGCATCATGGCAAGTACACTCGAGACCTCCTAAGATACTTCAACATGTCTAAAGGAAAGCCGATAATGACTCTTGTGGCTACCATGACTATTCTTGAGGATGATAAAGATGGTGAGCTAGTTGATCAGAAAGAGTTCAGGAGTATGATCGACTCCCTCTTGAACCTCATTACTATGAGGCCAGACGTACACTTTGTTGTGTGTATGTGTGCTCAATTTTAGGCTTCTCCTTACGCCTTTCACTACCAAGCAGTGAAGTGCATATGTAGATATCTTCGAGCTACCATTGACTATAGTATTTGGTACTCTTTCTGAAAGACCATGTAGAATTCTGTCCTTGTGTGTGATGAGTAATTGACGAGATTTGAGCTTGGTTTGATTTGAAATTGAGTTTGATTTGAATTGGATTTTCGATTTGAAGCAATTTGAGTGTTGGTTGTTTTTCCCAGTGCTACCGGACTGGGGGCGGTAGCACTGGACCTTTGAGCGAAATTATGATTGATTAATGATTTTGGGATAATCATTGAATATCTTCGTGGGCATTGCTATGTGAAAGGTTTTTCCTTGTCTTTGATGGTTGCAGGACGACGGTGCTAGATCATGGTGAGGCGGAGGATGACCGGGACTAGGCGAGGAGCGTCGGAGGTCCAAACGGTCGGGAGATTGCCGGAAGATGATTAGAGATGGAGTCTGGGCAAGACAAGAAGATAAGGAAAGGAGGAGATGCTAGCTAGACACCGCGTGGATCAAGGAAGTCCGTCGGATTGTGGTCTAGCTGATAGGTTAGCAGGTCTAGGTAATACGCTTTGAAAACCATGCAAGAAAACCCATTATGTGTGTGGGTTTTGGGTTTGCCCTTGCATGGCTATGCGAGTAGGTTAATCCTAGCCCTTAGATGAGTGTTCTAGGGTTGAGGGACTCATCCAAGGGTGGTAGGTGGCCCAAGAGTAGTATAAATAGGGGTGGAGGGGTAGCCTCCTCCCCTTGAAGGTTGTAGAGGTTTTTGTGCTCCTTTGAGCTTTGCCCACCTTATTGTGAGGCTTTGTAAACCTCCTCCTTCCAGAAATACAATTCTTTTTCATTCATGCTTCAATTTACATTACGCATTTACTTTATGTCTTAAATTCAGCATTTAAATTCCTGCAATTTACTTTCTCGTAATTTACTTTCTTGTAATTTGGATTTGCCTCTCCTTCTAAATGCTGCTATTCTTGGATGTCTTGAGTGTGTTCATATGGTTTTACATCACTCTTGCACCCTAGGATAGAGTAGAGATCATCTTTTCTATCAAATTGCAACTCTGTCCAGAACTTGTTCTTCGCGCAGCAGTTAGTATTTGATTTTTTGAAAAAATATATAAAAATAATTTTTATGTTATTCTTTCTAGAGAAGGTGAAAGACTCTCATATCCATCTGTGGATAAATTTTAGAGTTCACTGGTCACACCGTTTGGGCACCATGAGGTGAAAACTAAGCTTTAAATTTTCTACTCGAAGTTCCTAACTATCTGTGTTCTTTAATTTTTTTTATTTTTCTGCAAGTATTTTTCAGTTTAACTTTGGTTGATGCTTCAAGACTCATTTTATAATAGGGAGAAAAACTTTCAAAATTTCTTGAGTACCAGAAGTCCACCAACCTCCTGTTCTAAATGAGGACAGTTTTTGAAAATTCTGCTTTTGTTTTTCTAAAAGTGACTTTTGTGATTTGGCTTAATATCCTATTTAAAAGAAAGAGTTGAATTGATTCCTTTTGTTTTGAACACTAGACAACCAAGATTATGACTCAAAAAATCCCCATATATTCTAGGGTTCTCATCCATGTAAGCTAAGAGTACACATAGTTGTCTAGTTGTTCGAGTTTTTCACGATTTCCTTTGCGCGATCTTTTCGAGGAATTAGTTGGAGTATTTTGGGGGAAAATTTTATTTGCGACCATTCACCCCCCTCTGTTCACCATCTCGATCCTTCAATTGGTATCAAAGCTGGTTTTGCTCTTTCATAGATTTTGACCGGTCTCGAGAGCTATGGCGACAGACAAATATTCTACCAAGCCTCCCATCTTTTCTAGAGTCGATTTTCCTTCTTGGAAGTCTCGGATGGAGTCATACATCACTGCCCAAGGCTTCCTGATATGGCAGAAGGTGAAGCTCCTGTATGAGGTTCCTGCCGATGAGAATGTCATGGCCAACAATATGGCTGACGTTGAGGCAAATACTAAGGCAAAAAACATTCTCATACAAGGCCTTGGCCGCAGTGAGTATGACAGGATTTCTTACCTGCGATCCGCTCATGAGATTTGGGTGACCCTCGATGCTTACCATGAGGGCACTACCTAAATCAAGACCATGAGGCAGGTGAAGGGAACGCGTAGGCTACGCTAGCTGAAAACAAAATTTTCTACGCATTCAACCAGGATACATGTGAGTAGTAGATCATGGATCATTACCCTTGGAGTACGTTAGCAGCGGAAGAAGAGTGGGTGAAGCGTCCCCGTGTACTCCAAAGTACAGTAGTAGATGCCGGAGTTGATCGTCTCCTCCTCGCGATCGCGCACTCAACGCTGTAGAGGAAGTAGACGTTCTCGCCAATCAGCGCCGAGGCAGATGCAATGACGCCTCTACGGTATCCACACGTCCAGGGGTGGAACGCCATGCGCCGGTGTGCTAGCACCATGCGCACGACGGCTAGGGTTTTGGCAGGGGAAGAGAGTCGACGGCTAGGATTTCGTGGTGGAAGGATAAACTCTCTTCTGCAGCACCACCCCACGCCCCTTTATAGAGAGCGCACGCTAATGGGCCTTCTAAGATAGAAGCCCATTAGGAACCTCGTCCCCGCAGATCCATATCCGTGAAACCCACTAATGAATCCTAATCCATTTTGGCATGTTCCAACCCGTTAAGTGTGCGACCCGTTAGGTTCATGCGCAAATGGCCATGGTCCTGGAAACCTATTTTCCAGACCATCAGACAATAGTGGTTCCTAGCAGGACATGTTGTCCCCCGAATGCACAGAGTGATCGTATTGGTTGAACCTTGATATACTCATATACCGATCCTTTTGTCATGCGATACCAGTCAAGCTCAAGGCAAGATGCGTGCCATCCTTGTGGTAGCTCGACCCATTCACTCGTCAATGTAATGGATATAATTCATGATTAACACTTTAATCACTTTGGCATGGACATGCACTTTTCCTTATCCATCCACACTGAGGGGCCCAGAGATATCTCTTTCGTTATCAAGGAGGGGCAAATTCCATCTTGATCTCTTATATCTCACGTCATGTTTCATGGCATACCCGTAAGCTACCATTATAACTCCCCTGCCACGGAGAAGCGTTTGATAGCCCCAAAGTATACAATTACACACGCTGAGAATCAATAAGAATCTCAGGTCAAACAATCGTATAGGTATACCACTCAAGACTACACCCTGATGGCACTTCTAAAATAACAATCTCATCAGTGTCTCGGAGCGGGTCTATCCAACCCCATGTTCTCTAACATGTGCCCACATTATTGATTTGATATCTCCATATCTATGGTATGTGAAACATTACCATCAATCAATACATGTGCTGGTCAGATCACTATTGTCCCACATAATGATATGTGACCAGGGATCGTTTAGAATAATATCATATAACCAATGTGTTTCACAATTAAGTCATACTCAATGAACAAAGAAGTGACATTTATTCATGGAAATGATAAGTACACGAGCATAGACGTATGATACAATCATTTCACATGATCGCCTCTAGGGCATATCACCAACAGCAGGATCAATACAAGCATGAATACAACAAGTTTGAACAACACGCTGGTAAGAGCCTTGACGAGTGTTTTAGTCGATTCACAAAGATTTTGAACGACGTCCGAGCAGTCGGTTGCACATACCCTGACTCGGATAATGCTCGACATTTCTTGACCGCACTCGACCTTCGAGTTTGGGAAATGAAAGTAACCACCATCAAGGACACTACTGACTTGTCGACCTTGACTCTTAATGAGCTCTATTCCCGACTCAAGACTCATGAGATCGACGTCGTCTCTCATAAGATGAAATCTCAGTCGATGGCCTTGGTCACTGATCCAATGGATCTTCTCTTGATTTTTCTACTGGATTTTCTCTCTCTGCCCTTTGCGAGCTAAGCGATGACCAACTGAATAAATTTCTAGAAACTGAGCTTGCTCTTTTAGCTCGCAAATTCTCTCATGCATACAAAAGAGTGAGAGAGAGGAAGAGAGGTGGCATGGTCACCTGCTTCGAATGTGGTGGCCCCAACCACATTCGAGCAAACTGTCCCAAACTAGAGAAGGGCAAGAATGACTTTAGCGGTTCCGGCAAGAACGACTGTACCGACAAGAATCGCAACAAGAAGCCTCCAGTTCGCGAGCTAGCGCACGAGAAGAAGTACCGCAACTTCTCGAAGAACAAGAAACTCTTCCACCGCATCCTCGCTGCCCTCGACGATATCAGCCTCTCCGACACGGAGACATAGAACGACGAAGGCGAGGATGATCCGCAAGAGAAGAAAGGCAGCGACGACTTCTCTAGCATATGCTTCATGGTAGACACCAACGGCATCAATGACTCTGAGCTCTATAGTGACTCGAACGAGGTACCCACCTACGACCAACTCAATGAAGATTTCTGTAAGCTAGGAAAATTTCATGCTAGAGCTAGAGTTAGGTGTATGGAGCTTGAGAAGGAAGTAGGTACCTTGACTCGGGAGTTAGATTCTCTTAGATCTTCTCCCTCCCAAGTCACTAATGATTGTGTATTGTATGATGCTTTGCTTGTGGAGCTAGAGAACCTAAGGACTTTGCATGATAGTGTGCAAACTGAACATGAAAGTCTTAGGTCGAAGAATGCTAGCACTTGTTCTGTTGATATTTCTTCTTTGGATGCTAGTTTTCTTCATGCTCACTCTACTCCTTGTTCAAATTTTCCTAAGTTACTTGCTGAAATTGATGTCATGAGTGCTCACCTTAGGAAGCTTTCTTCTAGAAACGATGAACTTGAAATGCATGCTTCTAAGGACCCTATCAGCTGATGTGAAGGTTGTAAGCAACTAAAACTTGAGAATGAAGCTTTAAATATCAAGTGTGCTAAACTTGATAAGGACTTACTAGATAAGTCACATAAGAGTTGCTTGCATTGTTCTGTGATTGAGGGGGACATGGATAAAATCCAAGTCGAACTTAGGAAGAAGTTAGAAGACCAAGCCCATAGTATTAAAGAAGCTCCTTATGTTTCTTATGAGGCCCTCAAGATTGAGGCAACAGTGCTGAGGGAGAAAAATGTACGTGCTGGTGTTTCTTCTTCTGGTTCTTCTTCTTCCTCTCACCCCTGTTCTTCATGTGCCTATTTCTTCCAAGAGTGTGAGTATCTCATGAGCACTCTCGAGAAGTTTGTAGGAGGCAAGAAAAAGCTAAATCTCATTCTAGACCAATTGAAAATTAGCGGATTTAATCAGGGTCTAGTATTTGACTACTTGGAGCACACTAGGACTCATCCACCTACCATTGTGCGTGGCTCTAGGAGTGAAGAGATTGTGGTAGCTTCCAGGGTGAGTACCACTGTGTTAGGTTTGCTGGGGTTATCCACGGGACTTCTGAGCAGAATGGTGCTTCTCCTGTCACTTCTGCCTCTAGCAAGGCAAAGTATTCATGCACCTTCTGTAAGAAGGATGGTCACCTAGTAGATTTCTGCTTCAGGCGCGCCAAGATCATGAGGCGTGAGCGTGTTGCTGCTCTTAGGGGTATTCAGAGTCATCCCCAGACTGAGTGCTCCTAAAGCACACACTGCTTCCAAACAGGTTAGTGAGTCGCCTGTTTTTGGGTAGCGTCCAGGACTCAGTTTTTATGCCTAGAGTTTCTCGTGGTTAGTCTTTCCGCCGTCCTCTTGATATTCCTCATTTTTTCCATTGAGGTAGATATCAGCGACGTAAGGTGTTTTTAGGTAGGAGATTTAGGCAGCCTCGTTGGGATGGTCTGGCCTTTGCCCCACAGCGGGCCAAACCAGTGACAGCTCCTAGATCTTCTAATAGAGTTACTTCTTCTGATCTTGTGAGAGTCGAGCGTCAGAGAGACACTAGAGTCCATTCTTCTTCTTCATTAGCTAGTACTTTGAGGAATCGTGTGGTTCAGTATTGGGTTCCTAGGTCTTCACTTTATCCCAGTACTGAGTCCTCTCTCTCTTGGCTTGATCAGGTCCGTCGGATGGGAAGGGAGATGTTTGGATCGTTGACTCCGGTTGTTCTCGCCATATGACTGGAAACTCCCATTGGTTCTCTTCCCTAGTCCGAGCCCCCGGTGATGAGTTGATCACTTTTGGGGATGCTTCTTCAGATAGAGTCATTGCTAAAGGTACCGTCTGCATTAATGAAAATTTTATTCTTAAGGACATTGCCTTAGTGAGTAAGCTGCAATATAATTTCCTTTCTGTTTCTCAGCTTATCGATGACTCTTTCGAGGTAAGCTTTAAGAGTAATGCTTGTAGAATCATTGATTCATCAAGAGAATTAGTTTGCGGGATTTCTAGATTTAGGAGAGTCTTTCGTGTTGATTTTTCTACTTCTTCTGGAGACTCTCTTCGGTGTTTAATTGCTTCTAAGTCCCGTGATCTCTCCTTCTGGCATAGGAGACTTGGTTACATTGGTTTTGATCATTTAACCAGAGTTAGCAGTCATGATCTTATTCGTGGTTTGCCCAAACTCAAGATGGTCAAAGACTTAGTTTGCTCTCTCTGTTGTATGGCAAGATGGTTACTGCTTCTCATCCTCCAGTCACTGTAGTAATGACTGATGCAGCAAGATAGCTTTTACATATGGACACTGTTGGTCCAGCTAGAGTGCAGTCAACAGGAGGGAAGTGGTATGTTCTTGTCATTGTTGATGATTTTTAAGGTATTCTTAAGTATTTTTCATGGCCTCGAAGGACGAGACTTTTTCTCACTTCAGGGGATTTGTTAGTAGGTTGTCTATTGAGCTCCCAAGTGCATTACGAGCTATACGCAGTGATAATAGCACAGAGTTCAAGAATTCCTACTTTAAAAGTTTCTGTGTGGAGTCTGGTTTAGAGCATCAGTTCTCTTCTCCTTACGCCCCTCAGCAAAATGTTGTAGTGGAAAGGAAGAATAGGACCCTAGTTGAGACGGTCAGGACGATACTAGATGAGTATAGTACTCCTAAGAAGTTTTGGGCTGAGGCTATAGCTATTGCTTGTCATGTTTCCAATTGTGTTTTCTTGAGAGCACATTTGCATCGCACTTCTTATGAGTTGAGGTATGGGCGAAAGTCCAGTGTTTCTCATTTTCGCGTTTTGGGTTGCAAGTGTTTTATCTTGAAATCTAGCAACCTAGATAAGTTTGAGTCTCGTTCTTCTGATGGTATTTTTCTAGGTTACTCGACTTCTTCTCGTAGCTATAAGGTCTGGAGTTGTGATGCGAATAGGATCATAGAGACCTATGACGTGACCTTTGATGAGGCTACCCTAGGAGCTAGACTTGATATTTCAGGCTCTTCTTATCCCTCCGAGACCATATTTGTATAGGATGAGGATAATGGAGATGATGGTGTTCCACCTGATCCAGATCCCCTCTACACCTGAGGTGCCTCCTGTTTCCATTTCTATGGGAGACCAGCCCTTGCCTTCGGACTCTCCCTCAGTGAGTGGCTCTGTTCCTACCTCTTTCGCTCAAGAGGTAGAGGCTACTTCTGCTTCTGGTCCTCCCTGCCACATTCAGCAATTTTATCCAACTGAGCAGATCATTGGTGATCTATTTGAGCGTGTGACACGCTCAAAATCAGGCTTATCTTCTTTCTGCCTTCACTCTGCCTTTGTTGCCTCTTTCGAGCCAAAGGATGTTACTCATGTATTATCCGATGAATCATGGATTAATGCTATGCATAAGGAACTGAAAAACTTTGAGAGGAACAAAGTCTGGCAGCTTATAGAGCCCCCATCTAGTCATAATGTCATTGAGACCAAGTGGGTGTTCACAAACAAGCAGAGTGAAGATGGGGTTGTCATTCGCAACAAGGCTAGGCCAGTTGCACAGGGCTTCACTCAGGTTGACGGTCTTGACTTTGAGGAGTCCTTTGCCCCTATAGCTAGACTAGAGGTGATTAGGATTCTGCTTGCATTTTCTGCATCCCAAGGCTTCAAGGTCTATTAAATGGATATCAAGAGTGCATTCCTCAATGGCTTTATTGCGGAAGAGGTTTATATCAAGCAACCTCCAGGATTTGAGAACCCTAAATACCCAAACCATATCTACAAGCTTTCGAAAGCCCTGTATGGACTTAAGTAGGCCCCTAGATCGTGGTATGAGAGGTTTAAGTCCTATCTTCTTAGTCATGGTTTCAAAATAGGTATAGTAGACAAAATTTTGTTCATCAGACACCAGGATTCTCATTTTCTTCTCGTTCAAATTTATGTAGACGATATTATCTTTCGTGGCTCTTCTCATTCTCCTGTATCTAAGTTTTCTGAGGTGATGAGCACAGAGTTTGAGATGAGTACGATGGGCGAGTTGAGCTGCTTTCTTGGCTTCCAAATCAAGCAAACTCTGGAAGGTACTTTTCTGCACCAAGGTATGTACACTCGGGACCTCCTGATGCAGTTTGATATGTCTAATGGGAAGCCTGTGATGACTCCTATGGCCACCACTGTTGTCCTCGAGCCCGATGAGGATGGTGAGCCTGCTGATCAGAAGGAGTTCTGGAGCATGATTGACTCTCTTGTATCTCACTGCCTCTCGGCCGGACATACACTTTGTTGTGTGTATGTGCGCTCGCTTTTAGACTTCTCCTCGAGTCTCTCATCGCCAGACGGTGAAGTGCATCTTCAGGTACCTTCGAACTACCATTGATTATGATATTTGGTACTCTTCTTCTTGTCTATCTATTAGAGCCTTTTCTTATGCAGACTTTGCCGACTGTAGGATAGATACGAAGAGCACTTCAGGCACTTACCAATTCATTGGCACTTCTCTTATTTCTTGGTCATCTAGGAAGCAGTCCAGTGTTGCATAGTCTACCGCTGAGGCCGAGTATGTAGCTGCAACTAGTTGTTGTAGCCAAGTGCTCTAGATGAGATCGACCTTGCGGGACTTTGGGTTAGAGATAGAAAGTGTTCCACTTTTCTGTGATAACACTTCTGCTATCTGCATTGCAAAGAACCCAGTGCAGCATTCCCTGACCAAGCACATTGATATTAGATATCACTTCCTTAGAGACCATGTGGAGAAAGGAGACATACTGCTTTAGTTTGTGGAGAGTGACCATTAGTTGGCCGATATCTTTACCAAGCCTTTGGATAGCTCTAGGTTTGTTGCCTTGAGGAGTGAGCTTAGAGTCATGTGCTCTTACGGCCTTCTATGAGGGGGAGTTGATCTGTATATTATGTATTATATTTTTTATTTTAGTTTTTCCTTTCTTTTGTATTGCTTTGGGTGCTTATGGGTTTTATTCCTTAGAATTATAAGTTCACATCACTTAAACTTCTAGCATGCTTTTGCATGGACCTCTTATCTTGTGCTTTAGGTTGCTATCATGCTTAATTAGCTGTACTCTCTTCTTTCTAGATTGAGTTCCCTCACAGTCTTATAAGTCTAGCAGGTGTTATGCCCCCTAGGTAGACAGGGTATGTGTGCACTCCTTAGTTTGGGATCTAGAGGCAGCTTTCCTATGTTAGTCATTGTGAAAGGTGAGAGCGAGTCTAAACCATAGTGTTCTCTATTATCTTCTCTTTGCTCTATAGCTACCCAGTTTGCAGTTTCTTATCTTCTTCTCTCCATTCTGTGTTTCTGGTTTTTGATTGAGTTATTTTGGATCCTTCAATTGATATTATTATTGAGCTTAATCTTGCTAATAACTTAACTTGAACTAGATTTGTTTTTAAAATTGAATCACATGTTGAGGGGGAGTTTAAGAATCTATCTCATCCATTTATGCATATAGACTTGGTTTTCATTTTATGAGCTTTGTATATTATACAAATGATCCTTGTTTCATTTTATACATCATGCTATATTATGAAGAAAATAAATAACTTAGATATGTCCAAGTTCATTTATCTTGCTAAGCTTGCAAAAATTAAAAAATGAGCTTTAAAAGAAAAACTTGATAAAACATGTTGTGTTTACTTGCTAAGTTTCTTCTCTAGGTGTATTTGCCATGATTTGTGAAATTATGGAATTCTCTAAAATCCCTATAGCAACTTGGGTGAATCTTGTTTGATCCATACTTGAGTCCTTCACTAGCTTAACAATCAAAATGCTAAAATGAAAGTAAAGCAAAATTGACACTTTTTGTGCGCATTAGACTCAACACCTCACATTCACAAGATGGTTTCTCATTGCACTTGATATGAACTTGGAATATGTTGTGTATGACCAAGATCATTCTCTTAAGAGTTCTTCTTGAGATGATCGAACATAGCTTGAGTCAATTGCTGTAAAAATGCAAATATAAAAAACATATAGGGGTAAAGAATGCAAAATAATGTCAAACATTTGCACCCCGCTATCTCTTTCAAAGATTCAAAGAAAAATTTGCATACAATGAAAAATAATAATAAGCTCGAAGGATCTTGTATGAACTTGTAGATTCCCCAAAGTGTTGAGTAGGTTGAACTTTAGGTTTTCTATTTGATCCTTTGAATGGCTTTGCTTCTAGTTTTGAAACTAATGACAAGTGTTGCTCATATTCAATCTTGCTAAAAATGATTTGGTTTCAGTTAAATCTTGCTAGCAAAATGTTTATTTGCACTTGGACATGCCGTAGCTTAGTCTATTTTTGTCATAACTTAACTTGGTGTCATAACTTGTCTTGTTGGTTACTTGAATAATCTTCAAAGCTCCCTTAAGCTACATTACTTGCATAAAAACAACAAAAAAAAGGGAAGAAAATAAAATGCCTTCTTGATGCTTATATTGCCAAAAGGGGGAGAAATCGTAGAAAAGGCATCATTTTGCATCTTGATTCATCTTAATTCTTATGATCTCTATAAATCTTTGCCAACTTTCACAGATCATAAGTATTTCTAGTTGTCAATTTGGTCATGTTTTTACTTTCCATTTCTTTGATCAAGTTTGGCTTTGCATTCAAATTGCCTTCTTCTCTTATTCAAACTCAAAATTTATGCCTTTTCATGTATTTATCAATATACTCATTAAGGGGGAGATTAAAAGACTATGTGGAGGTCTATCCTTGTGTGTCATGAGTAATTGATGAAATTTAAACTTGGTTTGATTTGAAATTGAGTTTAATTTGAATTGAATTTTCGATTCGAAGCGATTTGAGTGTTGGTTACTTTTTTCAGTGCTACCGGCCTAGGGCGGTAACACCGAATCTTTGAGCGAAATTATGATTGATTAATGATTTTGGAATAATCATTGAATATCTTTATGGGCATTGCTATGTAAAAGGTTTTTCCTTGTCTTTCATGGTTGCAGGGCGACGGTGCTAGATCATGGTGAGGCAGAGGATGACCGGGACTCTCATATCCATCTGTGGAAAAATTTGAGAGTCCACTGGTCGCACCGTTAGGACGCCATGAGGTGAAAACCGAGCTCCAAACTTTCTGCTCGAAGTTCCTAACTATCTGTGTTCTTTGATTTTTGCTGATTTTTCTGTAAGGATTTTTTAGGTTAACTTTGCTAGAGTGCTTCAAGACTCATTTTCTCATAGGGAGAAAAATTCTCAAAATTTCTTGAATAACAGAAGTCCACCAACCTCCTGCTCCAATTGAGGTCAGTTTTTGGAAATTCTACTTTTGCTTTTCTAAAAGTGACTTTTGTGATTTGGCTTAATATCCTTTCTAAAAGCAAGAATTGAATTGATTCCTTTCATTTTGAACACTAGACAACCAGGATTGTAACTCAAAAATTCCCATATATTCTAGAGTTCTCATCCATGTAAGCTAGAGGTACACATAGTTATCTAGTTGTATGGGTTTTTCACGATTTCCTTTACGCGATCTTTTCGAGGTATTAACTGGAGTATTTTAGGGGAAAATTTTTTTTGTTACCATTCACCCCCCACTGTTTGCCATCTTGATCCTTCACTTTCTCTTCTTGTCTGTCCTTTAGAGTCTTTTCAAACGCAGACTTTGTTGATTGTAGGATAAATAGAAAGAGCGCTTCTAGCACTTGCCAATTTACTAGCACTTTTATTCTCTTGGTCTTCTAAGAAGCAGTCTGGAGTTGCATAGTCCACCACTAAGGCTGAGTACATTGTAACCACCAGCTACTATAGTTAGGTGCTTTGGATGGGAACGACCTTGCAAGACTTTGGGTTAGATATAAATTGTGTTCCACTCTTTTGTGAGAACACTTCTGCCATTTCTACTGCTAAAAACCCAATGCAACATTCTAGGACCAAGCATATAGACATTCGATATCACTTCCTTAGAGACCATGTAGATCAAGAAGGATGATAGTGCTCTAGTTTGTAGAGAGTGACCATCAAATTACTGATATCTTCACCAAGTCTTTGGATAGTTCTAGGTTGTGGCCTTGAGGGGAGAGCATGGAGTCTTGAGCCCTTACAGCATCACTTGAAGGGGAGCCGGTTCTGTATATTATGTACTATATTTGTTTTCTTCCAGTATTTCCTTTTCTCTGCATGTTGTGGGTGTCCTTGGGCTTTCCTTTCATAGTTTTGAGTTCACTTCACTTAGAATTCTAGCATACTTTGCATGGACCAGTTATCTTGTGCTATAGATTGCTATCATACTTAATTAGCTATTTTCTCTTTTCTCTAGGTTGAGTTTCCTCACAATCTTTTAGGTCTAGCAGGTGTTGGGTCCCCTAAGTAGATAGGGTCTATGTCCACTTCATAGTTAGGGCTTATAGAGTCAGGTTTCCTTTGTTAGTCATATGGGGAAGATGAGAGTGAGTCTAAACTATAGTGTTCTCTACCATCTTTTCTATACTCTATAAACCACCTAGTTTTTAGTTTCTTGGCTTACGCTTCAGAGTGTATGCTTCTAGTTTTATTAGAGTTTATTTAGAGATTTTCTGAACTAATTCTGCTAATAACTCAACTTAAACCAGATTTATGCTTAATATTGATTTACTTATTGAGGAGGAGTCTTGAGAAGTTTTCCATCATTCATTGCATATAGACTTTATTTTCTATCTTCTAAGCTTTGTCTATTATGCAAATAAACTCTCATTCATATTATGCACCTTGCTACTTTTCTGAAGATCATTGCAAACTTAGTCATGTCTAATTCCATATTACTTCATCTTGCTAAGCTTACTAAAAATTAAAATTTGAGCTTCGATGAAAAACTTGATGAAACTTGTAGCTTTTATTTGTTATTTTTCCTCACTAGATGCATACACTAGTTTTGCAAAATCTTGGATTTCTACTAGAGTCTCTAGAGCAATTTGGGTGAACTAGGTTGTTCATACTAGAATCCTTCATTTGCTCATGAATCTAAGTGCTAAAATGATCAAAATTGACTTATATGTGCTAAAATTGAACTCAACACTATACACTCACGAGACTACTACCTATTGCACTCGAGATGAACTTGGAATGTAGTGTGATGACCAAGACCACTCTTTTAAATGTCATGCTTGAGATAGTTGACTATGGCATGAGTCAATCAAAAATTGAAAATACAAATCAAAAATAAGAAAAGGAGTGAAGCTTAGGAGGCCTTTGCTGATGGCTCCTAGTTGGGGATGTTCATTAAAATTTAAAATTTACACCCAAAAAAGATGATTGAGCATGAAGGTTCTCTTATGCACTTGTAGCTCCCCAAAGTATTGACTAGATTGAATTCTAGATTTTTCATTTGCTCCATAGTATGGTTTTGCTTATAGTTTGGAGATTATGCTAAGTGGTGCTTTTGTTGAAACCATTTAAAATCAGCATAGTCTTATCTTTTTCTTTCTAGCAAGGATTTTGAAATATGCACTTAAATATGCCTTAGTGTAGCATAATCTAAACTTGGGTAGCTTGGTGTCATACTTTGTACTTAATAGTCACATGAAAAATCTTCGAAGCTCTTTTAGGATGCATTTCATACGGACATAGTTTCTTGATGCCTATATTGCTAAAAGGAGGAGAAAATGTGAAAAAGACATCTTTGGGGAGAAATGTGAAAATGCATATTGCTTCTTATGGTCACCCTGAAATTTTGTTCTTTTCTCTGGATCATAAGTAAAATTTAGCTTTTTTTTACTTAACCTGACTTTTTAAAGTATCTATGGAAAACTTGTTCTTGCCAACTTGGTCATTGTCTTTTTTTTTTCTCTTTCATCTGGACCAAGTGAGGTTTTGCAATCAAATTGCTTTCTTCCTCATTTTCAAACTCAAATTGTGTCTTTTTGGTGTTTGTCAATATAGTCATAAAGGGCGAGATTGAAAGACCATATGGAGGTCTACCCATCTATGTAATTAGTAATTGACAGTGTTTAGCTTGAGGGTACTCAAGTTTGAGTTCGATTTGAGTTAATTTTGATTTTGAAAGCAATTTGAGATGCTATGAGCTTTGGTGACACTACTGACCTTGGAACAACGGTAGTGCTGGCCATGCAGCACTACCGGCTTGGGAGTGATGGTAGTGCCAGCCTGCAGTTGTACCGGGTCCTAGATGGTGGTACTTATATTCTACAAAGGATATTTTTCAGGTATCAGGGAAATCAACACTATCGACCCTAGGGGCGGTAGTACCGACCGAGCGGCACTACCGACCCCTAGTTGGTGGTAATTATTTTTCTAGAGATAGTTTCCTAGTGGGTTTGTACCAGGATGTTACTACAGGCTACTAGGGTGGGATGGTACTAGATGTACGGTACTACCGGTCTTTGGTTGGTGGTAATAATGACATTTACAATGACTTGAATTGCCTTGGCAGCACTAGCTCAAGCAAGAACGAAACCACAAGAAGAAAGCAAGAGCCAAGTAAGAACATCAAAACTTAATCAAAGAGATTATTTGCATTCAGATCATAAAGAGACCATTTGCAAAGCCTCTCACCTAAGGGCAAAGCTTTTAAGCTGCACTTACACACCCACACAAAAATAAAAAAAATCTTGTGGAAACCTAAATCATTCTAACCTAGGCTTAGTGGATTAGAGCCTCACCTCCCACTCCATCTCCTTATATACTGGAGGCAACCCTAAGCCCTAAAACCTAGACACACATGTGGATACCATAAACTCTTATATGGGCTAATCTGAAACCCAACACTCTTAATGGGTTTTTCACTCACACAAGCACGCTCTTAAAGCGGCCATCGCATTGACACCAAATCTACTCTACAAGCCTGAATTTGTGTCCAATTTTACTTTGGCGTGACATAAACCACTTAGACCACCGTCGCGGTTTTCTAAACAGCCTCGACCGCCAGTATTGGATAAATTACCAATTTGCCCCAATGACCGGTCTTCCTTCTTCTCGAAGCACCGTCATGCTTTACACTTTCCACGTGGCCCCAATGACTTGTCACCAAGCCTCTCACGCATCTAGACGCCCCTGAACTATCCTCGCTTGCAAGCAAATCCAAGTCATTTGACATACCATATGTCCTTGACCGCTTCAACAAGATGGCACTGGTTTCCTTGACTATTCTGGATCTCAACTCCTCCTTGAGCCTAGTCACAGTCCATGCCATTGCCCACCATGTCCATCACCAGTGTTTTATCCTCTGGCTCCTTGTCTTCTTGGCTTGCAACCACTTCCCATTCTCAAGCATCTTCCAGCGTCCCTTGACCGTTCTAGACCTTAGCTCTCCTAGCCTAGTTTCGGTCTCACTTTTGTCTCACCATGACCTAGCCCTGGAATCTTGCAACAAACACAGACAAGCAAACACGTCATGTAGCACTGTTCACAAAGATATGTAATTAAATCAACACAATTTAATTCACATCTCCCTGAAAAATCGGTACTACCGCCACCCAGGGTCGATACTACTACAAGTCTGGTACTACCGTTCCTAGTTGGCTGGTATTACCACCACCTCTGAAAATCTATGAGAGAACCCTCTTTAGAAAATAACTACCGCTAAATATGGATATACCTCCTCATGGTCTCTCACTTATTATATCTTTCTATAATATTCTTTGATTTACAAGCATTATTGCTGCACACCTCGATGCTAGGAGATGATGCTTGATGGTAATGATAATGAATTGATGAGATGATAATGATGATGAGAATGAGATGCTCAATGGCTTGGCTTCCTTCTTTCCTTATCCTTCTAATCCTTACTCCCTTTTTCATGGCAAAAAATGCAAGGCATTAGCCATGAATCAATAAAGAAGGATATGTTCAACCAATTCTACCATGCTCATGGTCTCCTATCTATAGGCCAAGTTGCATTGGAGAGAATAAAAAAGAAACTTATTTGATTTTTGAAGAGAAAATCCTGGTTTAAATGAGGAAATGCCACCTCAAAGGGACACCTCACGAGACACCTTGCATTTTGGAAAAAATAGTAAAAACACTTCCAATGGCATTTTGGTAAAATTTGGATGGTGAAAGGATATTTTTGGTATACGTAGTTGATTGGAGCTCTCCAAAGCTGATTTTGAAATATTTTTTCTCCTACTTTTCTTTTTTTTGCATTTTATATAATGTCCGAAGCACAAGGGTCTTTTTACATAGTTGCCGAATGCTGGACCTTTTTGTAAAAAAATAATTTCTAAAATTATTTATGGAACAAAAAAAATTCCCTATTTGCTTGGAATGCTCTTTCTACTAAAATTGGTGCCCCACTGTTTGGTGTAATTCTAGCGGTGAGAATCTAGGGAATATGTTATTTTGAAAATTATTTATACTTATGAATTTTCTCAAACCAAAACATTTTTCCTCCTACAAAAAATGTGTACTCCAAGAGTCTATGGACCTTTCCTTCCAGAAATAATTTTCCAAAACTTGATTTATTTAAAGAGAGGCTGATGCAATGCAACTGATGCCAACAGAAAATATTTCCAGAGGTTACTTAGGGTTCCAGTTCTATGACTAGCTAGCGCGAACGAACTAACGCAACGCACAAGAACAACGAATACAGAATTAGGGTTTTGCTAGCACCCTGGCTCGACTAGTGCTGCTCTCTAGCTAGCGCGATCGAGTCAGCAGTCCAACTCAACCTAGGTTAGGTGTGATTATTACAATTTTCCATTAAAACTATTTTCATAATACTATAATTTTATTAGTATGTCTTAATATAAAGTTATAAAAGTGAGAACCAAAATTGAATCTCGGACACCGTGAAATATTAAAAACATCAAGAGAAAAGAACAGAGGGATTAGCAATTTAATGGGACAGGTTTGCGAAACATATTAGTCTTGTTTCGCAACAAAAATATAGATCGGTCAAGGATCTATAGGTTCACCGAGCCATCTGACTTTACATTTTGTTAGGGATTTTTTAAAATAATTGCGACATTAATACGTGGAATAAAAAATTTACAAGAATAATACTCTATAGCCAAATGGTGTGACAAAATAGCTGTTTTCACCGCATGAATGGACGAATATCATATTTTCGCCATACAGTTTGGCTACAACCACTTAATCTGGCCGTTACCGTCCGCTGTCAGAGATTAATTGGACACGTGTATTTTTTGCCACACAGTGCGTCGAAAATAGCCCGGTACTCATCCTCCCCATTAAACCCAATTTAAAACGTCTGAAAAAAAAGTGTTGGTGCAGAGCGAGAGGAAGAGAGGAGAAAGAGAAGGAGAGGAGGGGAGAGGGAAAGAGAGGAGGGAGGAGGGAGACGAGGAAGAGGGGGAGAGAGAGGAGGGAGACGAGGAAGAGGAAAGGAGGAACAAAGAAGAAAAACGAAGGTAAATTCGCGACTTTTAATTTTTTTGGTTAATTTCTATGCATGGAGAACAATGAATAATTAAATTAGGATGCACTATACCTACGCTTAGTTTACCTTCATAATTTATATGCTTGCCCATTAGAGATTGCCAGAGCACAAACTGAATATTCTTGTTAATTAGTGCTTCTCTTTTAGGTTCACAAAATTAGATGTGTACTGTAATATTGTAGTATTGGTAGTGGGATAGTAAATAATTAGCGCTGTTTAATTTAGGTTAGCGATATTACATGTTAGTGGTGATCTAAAAACTGATTTTGTCTATGTTGTCGCAGTAATGTCGGATCTAGTGAAATTTAGGGTATATTATGGCGATGGTGAAATACAACTAGGCAGAATGGTGTTGATTTGAGCAGTTTTCCGGTCACTATAGTTGAACACTCGTTCTCTAATAGTGTTAGCATCCGTGATATAAAGCTTTGGTTGACCTAATATTTTTCTCTGAATCCAAGTGTTTACTCTGTAACCATCCAAATCTTATTTACGCATAATAAAGGTGATTCGGCTATGTGGGAGTTGAAGAAAGTAGATTGGACATACTTATGGCAGAAATGGTTAATGTGGTGCAAGGGATCTTGCCTTGAATGTGTAATGCTGGTGCAGGCTTGCCTTAAAGAAGAGGTGAATATTAGTGCTGTGGATGAGAGCAGCATATCGGCTACAGCTGAACAAGTTCACATAGTGGTGCCGATTGAGGTAGCAGTGGAGGATGATATCAGGGATGCAGCAAACGTAGAATGCCGGGCCGATGAAGGGGAGGAGATCCAGCAACTTGTTAACCATTTAGAGTTAGTGGACCATATGGCGATGCAAGATGAAGCTGAAATGTTGGAGTGTGATGATGACATCGACGAAGATGAGGAGGGGGGGCGGTTTTTCACCGAGGGCGATGGAGCGGGCGAGGGAGTCCAGGAGGAAGAGCACGAGAGATGGCAGGGTCGGAAGAGCACGGTATATTTTTACAATTTGAATAAAAAATTGTATTATTAAAAAAATTCTTTAACGCTCACAAGTATATTTTTGCAATTCGAATGAAATCAATGCAAAAAATATCTGTCGTAAATTTAATTTCCTGTACAAAAATTTTACAATTTTCATAATTTATAAAGACAGACCCTGTTGCCGCCATGCTATTTGGCGGTAAGGCTATTGTCACCACATGGTGTGGCAACAATAGATTATCTCCACATCGTGTGGCGACAATAACATCGTCGCTATTTGGTTTGGCTAAATATTGTTGATCGCTGTCGAGGCAGTTCTAATCCGGTTCTAATCATGAATTAACGTATAATCGCTGAATGAATTGGCGAAAATAGCCTCTTCATCTGACCACATGGCGATAACCCCTATTTCACCACACCATTTGGCTATCGAGTATTATTCTTGCAAAAATTTTATTCCACGTATTAATGTCGCAATTAGTTTTAAAAAATATATTATTTTAAAAAAAATACTTTTGTTAGGCGGTGGCCTCCACCTGCAATGCAGCCGAAGGCTCAGACCAGCAGAGGCGCCAATGAAAATGCTGGGGTTCTACAAGAACCTCAAAGCTTTTTCGAGGCCTATATACACTGCCCCTCGAAAAGATCTTACTCCCAACACCGCAAGCAAACACTAAAAGAACAAACGGAAATGATACTGCGCGGACGTCCAATTCCATTATCTTCCATCGGACGCTTCCATCCACATGAACGCCTGCATCTACCTTTCACATGGGCGAAAAAAATCAAAAGCTTTATCTCTTCGCCATCGATCGGGCCTCATCCACCCATTTCTCAATCCCCAACACCCTATGCTTTTCCCTCTCCATCTACCTCCGGTGCTCATCTTCCATGTCCTCACCTCCCACCTCCCGTCGGTTCCACGATCTCCCGGCGCTGGTTGAGGCCGTCCGCGTCGTGGAGATCGGCGCCGATCTCGGCATTGGCGGCGATAGCTCTCCTTCTCCGTCGACTTCTCCATAAGCGGCTCAACGTTCGATGATCTTCACCCCATCGCATTTGCGACTCTGCGATTACCTATCAGCTCTCATTTTGTTGGCTCAATTTGTGGCTAATTTGACTCTTGCTTATTTGTGTCGGAGGGAGCTGAAATGGCTTCATGGTGACTCTATCCGAGCTCATCCTCTCTCTCTTCCCGAGCTTCCCTCAAAGAAGATGGTGGAGATGGGGAAGGGGCTAGAGGTTGAAGAAGGACATTTTGACTTGGAACATGACCTTTGTATGTTCGAAACATGGGTTTTTCCGTGGTTAAACATTGGGTTCTGCATGCTGAAACATTTTGATTTGTGGAAGAAGATGATCGGAGAAGAAGCTTCGTCGATTTTATGCTCCAAAATATGACAATGCACGTATGAAACATCCGTTTTGCTCTTGTGAAACATCCGTTTTACTCTATTGAAACATGTGGTTTTTTCTGTTGAAACAAGGTGAAACACACGTTTACTCTATTGAAACATTGGAATTGGCCTAGTGAAACATTTGGTTCTACGTATTGAAACATCGTTTGATAGCTGACGAAACATCTATGTTTTAGAACTTCTCCTATGTTTCACCAGTAGTTTTCCTATGTTTCACCAGTTGTTTTTCTATGTTTCAATGCTGACGTCATGCTGACGTCGGGCGTCCGATAAAAGGCATCCGGACGGACGTCCGTTTCCTAGTCTCCACCACAAACAAATATAGGAACAGTTCACAGCGTTGCTACGGAGTTAATGAGCCTAAGAGTGTTCACACGGATATCCGTTTATAGATTTGCTCAACTGGACAGCCACTAGCTAGCGATCTGTCACCGCTATTGCTCGAGAAATCGAACTCAATTGAATTATAGACAGTGAATCACACAAGCAGTCGAAGAAGCTGCAAATCCAGGTAGGATCAGGAGCACAGTAAACGATCGGGTAGCTAGCTAGTAGTCCATCTGTTGATAAATATAATATGTATTTTGATTTTGTATAAGAATTAAGGTTACGGTGAAATTGAGAAAGATATGATAGAAAATGACTTATATTTTTATTTTTTAATTGTCTTAGAAGATGAGAGATAATATTTTGTGTGAGTAGCCATAAATAAATACATACGGTTAAGACAATAAATAAAGGTATAGCAGAAAAGGCTTATTAAATATATATACAAACTTTATATTGGTAAGCAAGATTATTCAAACTATAGACTATTTTTTATCAACGGAAGGAGTACTTAGCAGTGTCACTGGCTGAGCTAGGCTGTTATGGTTGGTTGAAAGGTAGGCCTCGCTTTCGCCGCCGGCAGCGACGGGTGTCAGCGTTGGGCGTCACCGGTGTCCAAAAAGAAGAAGCTTGTGGAGCCAATCATGTGCCGACCCTGCGGATTGCGTCCCAGGGGAATGAGAAATGGAGAATCGCCCACGTTTGCCTTTTGTTGCCCGGCCAAACTGGCTGCCACGCACGCTCGATCTCGATCTCCACCCATCGGCCATATTTGTCAAATGTCAATGTACGCACGTATGCCTGTATTCCTAACAAAAGACCAACATCTTTACTATTTAAAAGAAACAAACGGTGGTTTATTAGTCTGTTTCTCTTCCAAACCTCCTCCTCCCACCTAATGATTAGGTATTGAAAGGTAGTTCTTCTTAAAAAAACCACTGAAAATAGAAAAAAAAACAATCTATCTCTCCTCTCCACTCCTCTCACATAAGAATCACTTATCTTCCTAAAAAAATCTCTAATAAAAAATTAAAAAAAGCAATCTATCAACAAACAAATACAACATCAAAAAAATTCTTTATCAACAAGCGACTGACAGGTGGGCCCAAATATCTGCCACAACCAATTCACAACATTATTACAATATAATTTATTTGTGTTCTATTGCAACTCGCGGGCATTCAACTGGTTATGATTACTCATCTTGACAATTCTCATCTCATATGTGCATTTGCTTCTTGGCTCTACTTTTGCGCCGCGTAAGGTCATGTCTAAGCAACAAAAGATGTAGGGGCAGGAGCGTGTAAATCCGCCAAAGTTTCTTTCAGATACCCGCGCTGCACGATTCGGGCCCCAAGCCAGTCTATTGAACCGGCAAAATAACAACATTGCAAACGGCCTTATTATTGCTTGATTAGCATGCAAAAAAACAGAAGACAACATAGAAAAGCAATGTATTTGCCATGGCTCGCGCAAAAGGCACGGCACAACTTGTATATCTACGACAGAGTCGAATTTGTCCACGTACCACCACAGCATTGCTATAGTCAGAATTCTCGAAAGATTTCACCATTTCTATGAGGAATCTAAGCCAGTGGATGGATGGGACGCTGAAGCTGCAGCTTGGTGGCGAGAACGGGACGAAAGTGACGCTGTCACCGTATCGAGGCCCAAATCATGTCGCCTCGCAGATGATCCCAAGGCTAGCGGGGCTTGCAAGCGTTGGCTCCTACTTTAGACAATAACCATTTGATTCCCACCACTTTCCTTGTTTTTTTCCCTTCGTTCCGTTGTATCTATATTCTTGCCAATTGAACATTTTCTTAAAAAAAAATTAGCTCTCTCTCAAATAGTATTACAAATCTAGCCTCCTCCCACAGCGGAAGGCACCTTCTACGCTACCCTATCACGGAAGTATCACCTGTGCTCGTCGGCCGCAGCTACACTGGCTCTTCTCGCACTTCCCGGGCACGACAGCGCTTACTCCCGTGTTCATTGCCTGCTGCTGCAATGGCCGCTGTCACCATCCCTAGGTGCGGTAGCGCCGGCATTCGAGCTCCTTAAATGTGGTATGGGCTAGATATGAAAGGGACGAGATCTATAATTCCATATGAAAAAGGTCAATTTTGAAAAGAAAAAAAAAGCTAGAAAAGGGATCGATTCTATCATTGCGACGGTATCCTTCTCAAAGTAACTTTTGCGGCGTTGTGTCCTGTTTTATTATTATTATCTCTTTTTCTGTTGTGTCCATATCATTGCATCCGTATCCTTCTCAAAGTAACTTTTGTGGTTGTGTCCTTTTTTATTATTATGTCATTTTGTTTGTTTATTCATTACCTTTTTGAAGCTGTTTTGGTTTGTGTTTGTGGTGCTTTTGATTGCTGGTTCAGCTTAAACCAGCCAACCATCAGTTGTTCCACACTTCCACAGTTCCACCGGCCTGTCATAAATCTATCAATTCAGCTATGCAAATTTTCACTCGACCATATTTGTCTCCAAATTTTAGCAGGTTAAGTTTTGCAACTATTACAATGTTGATGTATCTTTCTTTTCTTCTCTTGACTTTTGGGATAGCCAAGCAGTGAAGACTCGAATCTTTTTCTCTATATAAGTCTGTAACACATGTCGCTTCCAGGGCCTCATCTTTGTATTATTGGACCAATGATTTTTTCGCGAAGAGAGCTTGCAGCGATTTTCCAACTCATATTTGAAGAAAAAAGTTTAAGACTGTTACGAGATAAGGGATTTTACAACCGTATTTGGTTGGATTCTATCTCTTTTTGTGGGCGAATCCAAATATATCTTTTACTATATTCTACTATATATTGGGCACCCTCTTATACAAGAGATCAATCTAATAAAGAAAGAACTTTGCTCCCTACTTTGTATGTGCTTCCGTTCTTGTCCTTGTTATTTCGTTAGCATGCTGCTAATTGATCATGGGTGAACGACTACGTTTTACGACATGTTATTAGAACAAAGCTCTACCGAGACCACCGATCGTGATTGTCTACTTGCAACAATCTACACGGCATCGAATTTCATCTTACTACACGCAATCATCCTACATCAAACTCTACGTAAGCACTTCTATGTAATCGTTGATTTGGTATATCATCACATCAATCCATAGCATGCATGCTGCCACTTGAAAGCATCTAGGCCCATATTTCTTTAAGGTTTTGGTAATTAATGACAATTAAGGTTAAAGGACTAACGTTTTTCCTATGTAAGTATACTGAAAGCAAGTTGGTCCAAAGTTCGAAGAACAAAGAAGCATGAAGTGGGTGAAAAAAGATAAATAAGCATCAAATGTAAAGGCAATCAAGGTATAAAAATATTAAGGTTATTTTTTAGCCTTTTTGCCGATCTTGGCGTTGAAGATAGATTGGGTTGCTAGGTGTAGTCGCCATACTATCAAGGGGGATTTGATTAGTAGCTTAAACTCTAAAAGGTGCATCCAAAATGGCTCGCTAATTTTGATAGTTTATTTGTGCATAAAAATTTGCTTTCAAAACTTGCTTTCAAAGCTCATGCGGCACTACCGAAAAATGGGGCGGTACTGCCGGGCCTTGCGGTAGTACCGGCCTTATACTGTCGATAGCTTTTTAGCAGAAAGCACGTTTTTTCTGAGTTTCTCAGCCGGCACTACAGGAGTGCTAGAGCGGCACTACCGCACTAACACCTACGGTAGCTTTTTAACAGAGGAAATGTCACTGCCGACCTGAATGTGCGGCACTACCAGACCCCATAGCGGTACTGCCCGGCTTGGAGGGAATTTTCGAGAAACGGCTAAATGTCAGTGTATTAAATGCTAAAACTAGCCGTTGGCACCAGAGCCGGCACTATTGGCCCCTAGAGGGCGGTATTGCCGGGCTAGGCGATTTGCTCTGGTTAAATTACGTAACGGCTAGTTTAGGTTTGGAGGGGGTCATAAATACCCTCCACCTGTATTGAGGGCTGGTTGTTGACTCCATTGAATTCATTTAGAGCCGAAGCAAATCTCTCCTCTCAAAAGTGCTTTCAATTCTAGATTTTTGAGGTTAGAGAGAAAATTTCGAGTGCATTGCATTATTTGAGCCATTTGGAAGCACTCAAGAGTCTCAAACCAACGTCAAGTCTATTACTCTTAGAGGTTACCGCCTCCTAGACAGTTTGGAGGCAAGTGGTGTTGGTGACCTTGAAGGAACAAGTTGGTCTAGAGGGGGGTGAATAGGCGACTTTTCAAGTTTTAACTTCTTAGTTACAATTTACAATTTACCTTAAGTGAATGACTCAGTACAATATATAACAGAAGTAAAATATAAACAATGATAACAGCGAAAGCAACAAAAATGAAGTAAAGCACAAATGAGACAGAGTTTTATCCTGTGGTTCAGAGCCCTTCTCCTACTCCACGTTGAAGCACTTCTTTCGAAGTATTGCTTCTCCAAAGCTAGTCGCAGTAGCTTTGGTGATCACTCGGGTAGCTCTTTCACTACTCTAGTGAGGTGAGTTCCAAACCCTTTTACAACCAAAGTGGCCTTCCACAATCATCTTTGGACAGGTCGCACTTTTTACTTCCTCCAAGCTGTCTAGGATCACTAAGATCCAAGAGTAATAAACTTTGCACAAGTTCTGTCCCTTGGCTCACTTGCAAATTACACAACTAGACTTAAGCTTGGAGCTAAAACGCTTAGAAATATTGAGGATTTTGAGTTTGAGAGTGAAGCACAGACTCCTTATGAGAATGAGAACTCTTATAAATGCTAAAATGTCAAGGAATTCATAAAAATTCTGTGGTAGATGGCTTAGGAAATGGTTATATAGACATTTGGCATGAATATAGCCGTTACACCTACCACGGTAGCCGTTGGAGTGTCAGAGTATCAAAAATATGCGTTTACAACGGACTAAGCAACAAGATTTAGCGATACTGATCATGTGTATCACGGACCAATTGAAGATGTTTACGACGGACCAAATAATTTGGTCCGTCATACATAGGAGTTTCAGAGAATTTGGTTCGGCAAAAGAATGAGAGAGTTACATGTATGTCGAACCAAAATATTTGGTCCGTCATACATGGGATTTTCTGAGATCAGTAGCCAGGGACCTTTTTGACATAAAATAAGTTTAATTGAGAGATTTCCTTTAGCGACGGACTAAATGTTGAGTTAGTAATATTTAGTCCGACATAAAAGGGAAATTCTCGAATAGAGAATATACTTTTAACTACGGACTTAATGATTAGATTTTAAGATTTGGTCCGGCAAAAAGACTGAAATTTTTGAACGTGTGCTGGACTGAAAACATTGGTCCGCTGTAGATGGAAGTTTCAAAAACTTTGGTCTGTCGAAGGAATAAGAATTTATATTTGGTCCGTCATACATGGAAATAACTCGACTGCATGATTTTTTCAAGGAACTTTCACTACGGACTAAAGTATGTGAGAATAAGGAGTTTGGTCTGTTGTGAATAGATAGAGTTTGATCAGAATTTTGACTAAGAAGTTTTCGAAGCTGGACTAAAAGAACTTTGGTCTGAGAGAGGATTTTGGCTATGTCTGCGACAGACTTAAGAAATAGATAGCTGAATTTTAGTCCGTCGCATATTTGGACTTTGTATGAAGGAGGATTTTGGTTCAAGGAGCAATGACTACGAGTTTTAACTCTAAGCAATCTAATTTTGACTTTGCCTTAAGATCCAATCTACCAACTTGTGCAAAGTCCCCCTTTATAGTACAGCCAAACTGTAAATAATCTTGGCTATTGACTTGAATCAACTCCCAAGCCATAAACTAGTAACAGAACGCCTTAATCTTGTTAGTCCATCTTGCTTCATCATTGATTTCAGCACATGCTCTTTAAAGCTTAAGCATTATTAACTCAGTCATCAACACCAAAACTATACTAAAACATGATGATGAAGAATGAGGGGGCCTAGATGCTATCAGACCTTCACAAAGAAACTTGTGTGAAGGCCCGATCGTTATGAAGACAAGGAGCTCGCCTACCCGGAGTGGGAAAGAGCTACCACGAGTGATCGAGAAAGGCTCAAGCAGTTGGAGCCGGCTTGAAGGGTTTCAAGTCACCTCAACATGGATTAGGGGAGATCGGCAAGTCTCCGAGACCACAGGATAAAATTCTTGTCTCTTCTTTCTTGTGACTTACATATATAATTCATGTGCTAAATTCTTGTTCCTAGCAAATTTGTTCATATTAGGAACTAGTATTGTTTATTGCTCATACTTGCCTAGCTAAACAAACTTATGATCACTAGAAGGAATAGTTGCAAAATTCCATTTGTTGTCAATCTTCTCTTAGAAAATAAACAAAGTGCAATTAGGACTAAAAATTTAGAAACCTCCTATTCACCCCCCCTCTCTAGTCGATTGTCCTTGATCCTACAAGTGGTATCAGAGCTTGAACTCTCTATTAGGACTTTACCGCCTAGAGAGTAAGGATGGCTAGTGATGGGTTGTCAATAGGCAAGGCGCTATTTTTCGATGGCACAAATTATGCTTATTGGAAAATCCGCGTGACTATTTATCTTAAGGCCATGAGTCCGAGAATATGGAGAATTGTAAATGAGGGTTTCGCTACTAGAGTAAATCCGACTCTTACTATAGAACAAGAAAAGCGAAACACTCATCTCAATGCTCAAGCCATGAATGCTCTTTTTGGTGCTTTGAACGAAGATGAGCTCAAATGAGTGAGCAACCTTGAAACCGTTCATGAGATTTGGACGACCCTCTCGGAGATTTATGAGGGCACATCCTCGGTCAAAGAAGCCAAATTGCATATGCTTCGGATAAAATATAAGAGTTTTATCATGTTACCTCAAGAGAATATTAATGAAATGTATTCTCGGTTAAATAACATAGTAAATGAGCTCAAGTGTCTTGGAGCATCTCTAACCGATCTTGATATTGTTCAAAAGATGCTTAGGGCTCTCCCGGAGAAATATGAGATTTTAGTAACGTTATTCTCAACTCACCGGAGTTGCCAAGAATGACGCCCACCGGACTTCTTGGAAACCTCATTACAAATGAGCTTTACAAGAAGAACAAGGAAAAACTTTTGGAGCAAAGCTTTTCGAAGAAGAAGCATATTGCCCTCAAGGCGAAAGCGGAGTTAAGCGATGAGGCGCTTAATGACTCCGATGATGAAGACACCGAGGAGGAGATGGCCCTCCTCGTGAGAAAAATGAAGAAATTCATGAGGAGGCACTCAAGCTCGGGCAGCTCTCAAAAGTTTAGGAAAGGGCAACATTCTAGCACCAACCGTTATGCAAATATTCAGTGCTATAAGTGCGATGAGAAGGGGCACATCATCTCTCATTGCTCTAAGAAGAAGGATGACAAGAACAAGTCACCTAAGAAGAAGATCTTTCAATGAAAGAAAAAGCTCTTCAAGAAGTTTCAAAAAGATGGCAAAGGCGAAGCTCACATAGGAGAGTGGAATTCTGAAGATGAGTATTCGGACTCCGACTCTTCCGAAGATGAGTACTCGAACTCCGACTCTTCCGAAGATGACACACCTTCAAGGAAGAAGGGTCTCGCCGTGTTGCCATTAAGGAGGCATCGTCGGGATTCGTCACTCCTTTATGTCTCGTGGCAAAAGGAGATTTTAAGGTAAAATCAAATGACGAGGATGAACCTTCATATAATGAGCTAATGGATATGCTTGAGGACTTAATGAGTATCTTGGCAAAGAAAAATTCAAATATAAGGCAATGAGAAAAGAATTTTTTTCTCTCAAAAACTCTCATGAGGAGTTAAAAGAAGCTCATGAGATACTCCTTACCAAGGATAATTCAAAGTCCTTAAAAGATTTTAGTATTGAATGCAATATTATTGATGATATGCTTAGATCAAAAATTGAATCATATTGTGTAGTAAAATCGAGCGTATCCACCTCTTGTGATGATTTAATCGATATTGCATCTATTTCATGCTCTAGTGCAAACTCATGCCACGAAAATTTGATTGTTGAAAATAATGAGCTTAAAGAACAAGTGAACAAACTTAACAAAAGTTTAGATAGATGCTTTAAGGGTAAAGATACCTTAAATAAAATTTTGAATAGTCAAAAATGTTTTTATAATAAAGAAGGACTAGAATATGTTCCTAAAAAGAATAAAAAAACAAGTAACAAGGCTCCTCACTTTGTGAAATCAAATAGGAAGCTTTGCTATAAATGCCATGATGTAGGGCATTTAGCAACTGATTGTCCTTTGGGTAAAGCATCTAAAAATAATATTTATGATTCTTGCTATGTTCTTAAAAAGATAAAAACGGTAAAATATTTGCTAAATTTGTTAGGACTCCTATAATTGGTCAAAGAAAGAAAGTCGTTTGGGTGCCCAAAATCTTGGTTACTAACCTCCAAGGACCCAAACAAATTTGGGTACCTAAAAGGGTTTGATTTCCTTTTGTAGGTAAACTACAAAAGGTGGATGGCATTGGGTGTTCGATAGCGGATGCACCCAACATATGACCGACGACAGGAAAATGTTCACCGTGTTTGAATCGGGCAACGGGCAACATGACAAGATCACGTTTGGTGATAATAGCTAGCAAAGGAAAGGTATTAGGTTTGGGTAAAATTGCTATCTCAAAGGACCTTTCCATTTCAAATGTCTCCTTAGTTGAAACATTAAATTACAATTTCCTATCTGTTGCTCAAATTTGTGATCTAGGTCTTGTTTGTAGTTTTTCTAGAAATGGTGTAGTTATTTCTAAAAAAATGATAACTCTATAGTATTCAAAGGTTTTAGATTTGGAAATTTATATTTAGTTGACTTCACCTCAAATGACTCTTGTCTTCAAACATGCTTAATGGCAAAAAAACTCTTTAGGATGGTTATGGCATAAAAGACTAGCTCATGTTGGGATGATTCAACTCAAAAAACTTTTTAAAAATGATTTAGTTGTGGGCTTGAAAGATGTGCAGTTTGAGAAAAATAGACTTTGTAGTGCTTGTCAAGCCGGCAAGCAAGTGGCTAGTTTTCATTCTTCAAAAAGTATCATGTCCACATCTAGACCATTAGAGCTCTCTTACATATGGATTTATTTGGCCCGACAACCTATAAGAGCATCGGGGGTAATTCCTATTGCTTAGTCATTGTTGACGATTACTCTAGATTCATTTGGGTATTCTTTTTGGATGACAAATCCGAAGCCTCTAAAATTTTCAAAAGATTTGTGAAATGGGCTCAAAATTAATTTGATTTCAAAATAAAGAAAATCCGTAGTGATAATGGTTCCGAGTTCAAAAATACAAGAATTGAAGATTATTGTGATGAACTCGGAATAAAGCATGAACTTTCCGCCACCTACACTCCGGAGCAAAATAGAGTCGTAGAACGAAAAAGTCGAACACTAATTGAAATGGCAAGAACAATATTTGATGAATATGGCACTTCCGATAGTTTTTGGGCGGAAGCTATCAATACCGTTTGCCATGCAACAAGTAGGCTTTATTTGCATCATCTTTTGAAAAATACCTCTTATGAGTTCTTGTTGGAAGAAGGCCGAATATTTCCTAATTTTGAGTTTTTGGTCGCAAATGTTATATTTTGAAAAAGGGTGTTCGGCTTTCAAAATTTCAAAGTCGTTACGATGAAAGTTCCTTATTAGGTTACTCTTCAAATAGCAAAGCTTATCGTATTTTTAATAAAAATAAAGGGATTGTAAAAGAAACTTGTGATGTTGAATTCGATGAAACTAACGGCTCTCAAGAAGAGCAAGAAAACTTGGATGATGTAGGTGATGAAGGATTAAGAGAAGTAATGAAGAATGTGACACTTGGAGATGTGAAGCCGGAAGTAGATAAAAAGGATCAACCTTCATCCACTCAAGTTGAGCCTTTTACTTTCACAATGCCGAGTCAAGGTCAATCTATCGATGTGGATGAGAAGGATAATGAGCAACAAGTTCAACCTCTACCTCAAAGAATTCATCATGGTCTCTCTAAGGATCATTCAATAGATCAAATATTGGGTGACGTGAGTAAAGACGTTCAAACTTGATCTCGTGTCACTTCTTTTTATGAACATTACTCCTTTGTATCTTCGTTTGAACCTACTCATATAGATGAGACCCTAGATGATCCGGATTGGGTAAATGCAATACATGAAGAACTAAATAATTTTGCTCGAAATGATGTTTGGACTTTAGTAGAAAGACCTAAGGAATATAACGTCATTGGCACAAAATGGGTCTTTCGGAATAAGCAAGATGAAAATGGTATTGTTGTAAGGAATAAAGCTAGATTAGTGGCGCAAGGTTTCACTCAAGTCGAAGGGTTG
This sequence comes from Guadua angustifolia, assembly GCA_036346375.1. Classification (NCBI taxonomy): domain Eukaryota; kingdom Viridiplantae; phylum Streptophyta; class Magnoliopsida; order Poales; family Poaceae; genus Guadua; species Guadua angustifolia. Next base: position 17,865,943 of record CM070501.1, read on the forward strand.
GATTTTGGTGAAACTTTTGCACCCGTAGCTAGATTAGAAGCAATTAGAATCTTGCTTGCATTTGCATCTTGCTTTGATATTAAATTATTTCAAATGGATGTAAAGAGTGCATTATTAAATGGACAAATATATGAGTTGGTATTTGTAGAATAACCTCCCAGTTTTGAAAATCCTAAACACCCAAATCATATTTATAAACTCTCTAAGGCGCTATATGGTCTCAAGCAAGCTCCTCGAGCATGGTATGAGTGACTTAGAGATTTTCTAATTTCTAAAGGATTCAAAATTGGGAAGGCTGACACTACACTCTTTATAAAAATAATTTATGAAGATTTCTTTGTATGTCAAATAGAGGTGCAAACGGATCGGATCTTTGACGGATTTCGCTCATTCCGTATCCTATTCCAAATTTTTCTCGGATATAGAATCGGATATGCGGTGCCGGATTCAAATACGAATCGGATTACTTTCGCGAATACGGAGCTTAATACGATCGTTCGGATACGGTTAGTCTCGATTCTGAATAGTTAGTCGGATAATGCGTGAAAGCAGAAACCATATATGTCGCGCATATTAAATACACAAAACTTTACTAGAACCTTGGAGACATATAAGTGTTTCAAATTCAATAATAGTTGCCTTCCTTATATAAGAATAATATGCAGCCAAGTATAATTCCAATCAACATATGAACTTATATGATGTAGAATGTTTATGTTTATCGGATCTGTTATCGGATATCTATTGCACTCATTTACACTGATATTTTTCGGATATCTCGGATATGCGGGTATGGATTGGATACGGATCGGATACTTCTCTTTCCATATCTTACCCCATATTTTTTTCGGATAGGCAGATTCGAATCCGGATCGAATCCGGTTATAACCGGATATAACCGGATATCATTTTTTCGGATTCAAATCGGATTTTAAACGAATTCGGTCTTCGGTCGGTCGGGAATTATCCGCTCCGTTTGCACCCCTAATGTCAAATATATGTTGATGACATCATTTTTGGTTCTACTAATGAAGATTTTTGCAAAGAATTTGGTGATATGATGTCTAGGGAATTCGAAATGTCCATGATTGGAGAATTAAGTTTCTTTCTTAAACATCAAATCAAGCAACTCAAAAATGGGACATTTGTGAGCCAAACAAAATATATCAAAGATCTTCTTGAAAGGTTTGGCATGGAAGGCGCGAAGCCAATTAAGACTCCAATGGCATCTAACGGGCATCTCGACTTAAATGAGGTAGGTAAACCGGTAGATTTAAAGCTTTATAGATCTATGATTGGTAGCCTACTTTATCTTATCATATCTAGGCCCAATATTATGTTTAGTGTTTGCATGTGTGCACGTTTTCAAGCTTCTCCTAAAGAATGTCATTTAGTAGCCGTAAAAAGAATTCTAAGATGTTTAAAACATTCCTCAAATATAGGGTTATAGTATCCCAAAGGTGTAAGATTTGATTTAATTGGATATTCCAATTCGGATTATGCAGGTTGCAAAGTGGATAGAAAGAACACCTCTAGGAGTTGTCAATTGCTAGGTAGATCCCTAGTCTCATGGTTCTCCAAGAAATAAAATTCTGTTGCCTTATCCAGCGCCGAAGCTGAATATATTTCCGCCGATAGTTGTTGCGCTCAATTATTATGGATGAGGCAAACTTTAATGGATTATAGAATTAATTTCAAAAAGGTGCCTCTCTTATGTGACAATGAAAGTACTGTCAAAATAGCCAATAACCCAGTCCAACACTCAAGAACCAAACATATAGATATTCGCCATCATTTCTTAAGAGATCATATTAGCAAAGGTGATATTGTGATTAGTCATATTAGAACTGAAGATCAATTAGCGGATATACTCACCAAACCTTTAGATGAAGCCCGGTTTTGTAAATTGAGGAATGAGTTGAATGTCATAAATATTTCTAGTGTGGCCTAAATGACTGCATCTAAATTGATTTCACTATTTTGGTGTTTGTTGGTTTTAATTGATCTTTGCTTTTTTAGTTGTGTCACACATTAAGGGGGAGTGTTATGCGTTTCACGTATATACTACATCCCCTAAATGTGAAAATATCAAAATAGTGCTAATATACTTCAAAAAATTGATTCTAGACCAATTTAGGCCAAACTATTTTGATGATAGTCTATTTTTGGATTTATAGAATGATAACTTGCTTAAAAACTTCATTTTCAATACATTATTATAAATCTCATCTCTTGAAACACTTACCCTAGTATACTCTCTCTATTTTGAAAATAAAATAAAAAGGCTTTTTGACAAAAACTTCATTTTCATCAAAATACCCTAATCAAAACTTTGATCCATATTGATCTAACTAAAGCACAAATCGAGTAATGGCCATTAGAACTAGAATACTAATATTTCTAGACTTCTAAAATGTATTTTTGACTCGAACAGCTCAATCTTAAATTATCTCTTCATCCGTCTTTATTTCTTAAAATCTTTGATCCCTCTAAAAGTCCTATTTTGAATAAAAATTATTTAAATTTATTACTTTTTCAAAGTTTTCTCAGTTGGAAATGCTCAAATATGCTATCATCAAGTCTTGAGATCATATGAGCTATTTCGCAACATCTCTCTTAAGTGTCTCCCTGCAACCTCCGTGGAGGTCGGCACTACCGGCATTGTTGAGCGGTAGTACCAACTATCCGGCACTACTGGATGTTGAGAGCGGTAGTGCCGCTCGAAGTGTGAATAGGGGGTAGGTTAATTGCCTTGTGCGATTGTTCTTCTCTCTCTCCAATTCTTTTCCTGCGCCCGGTACTACCTCTCCTCTCTCTTTTCTCTCCAAGCCCCTCTCTCCTCTCCTCAAACCCTAACTCCAAATTCCTCTCAAAAATTTGAAATCCGAGCGCATTCTCCTCTTGAATCTAGTGCTTGTTCATCTCTCTCTCAAGAGGTATTCCTTTTTCCTCTCCTCTCTCCTTTGTTCTTCTTTTGAGCAATTTAGGGTTTGTTTGAAAATGTTGAATAATGTGAATTGTTGCAAGATTTTGTGCAACAACTTGATGGATTAGGTCGAATAGAGGTTAATTCTTGCTATTTGATATCCTAATCAAATCCAAAACACAAGTTTTTATCAAAATATGGATTTGGAAGTACCGAGCTGTTGTAACATCCCGGCACCCCGTGCCTTGAATGCTACACCCTCACGAAACCAACGGACAACACAAGGCACTAGAACAATTTAGCCTTACAACTAAATTGATTAGCAACAAACTGAAAATTATTAGAAATTTCGGCAGCACCTCCTCTAAATCTAGGACATCCACTCAGCAGACAGAAGATAGCATTTAACATAACACTATAATAAGCAACTAAAGGAACCGATCAAGCACGAAATAACTCCCAATAACTTAATTATTACAAAACATGAGCTCATTAAGTTTGAAAGCACAAGGGCTAAACTGAAACTATGGTGGTAAGCCGTGACGTGCTACTACTCCCATCCCATGATGCCGACTTGAGGAACCTACATACATTTACAAAAGAAACGTGAGTCAAGACTCAGCAAGTACAACAAGGTAGAAATATCACTTTCAATTAACATGTGTAAATCATAAACATGTCCATATTTTGGAATACTCAATTACACATATAATAGAAAGAAGAAATCACTACTAGTTACCTCATCAGCTACCTTGTTCACGAATTTCACATACCTCATTAGACAACATTGAACGAGTACACGACCCGATCCATTCTTAACCTGTAATTTACCTTCAACCCAAGGTCATCTGCTGCTATTCACCATTAGCTTTACCATGCAATGCATCCAACAAAACATATATAAGGAATTTGGCACGCAACTTACTTAAACAATTTTGGGGAAATTACCTCAACACCTCACCACTCACTACAAGAGCTATTACGTGTAACGCCATGCAATGCAAACATGCGGGAATGCTCAAGTGCAATTGTCATGAATAAAAATGCAACCTTCATTCATTTCCAATCATAGCATAGTCATATTTAACTGCAGAAACATCAACTAGTTTTCACGTACATAACTTAATATTTACTTTTGTTTATTCAAACTCATGAGTAGATAAAACAAGGGGTACAGCGCAATAAGTTCTACAAAGCGGACGAGATCACACAACAAGTAAGCGTGCGGGGTCACACAACATGCATCGCACTCCACTTGCATCATCGTCACATATTTAACATTTTAGACCTATTACCGATTATAGTCATACACCTTAGCACAATCAACACAATTGCTCTTACGTGCAGCCTCAAGGTAAGGAAACTAATCACATGGTTAGAATGATTGGACCATACTCATGAACCAGACTCCGAAGCCCATGCTAGTATACTTTCTTAATCAATGCGCTGGCCAAAAGCCCCGTTCTCAACTAAAATTTCCTCTAATTGCACAGAACAATAATTAAAATAGGAAGCAGCACATAGTAACGCACAATCTTACTCATAACAAGACGATTTGACCGATAGCATTAGCACAGAGTACCAAAACAGGAATGATCACTTAAAGATATTGAGTAAAATACTGAGTGCTTTCAATATTAAATATCGTCGATTCGCTTATTGTTCTACTATTCATTTTCCAAAAGCCTACTTTCAACCATAATTCATCTGAATTTGCAGAGCAATAAATGAAACAGGAAGCATCGTTTATTATAAAACAGGAAATATCACATAATATAAAACAGGAAGTATCACCTATTACTCACGCCATAACCAACCCCACGATGTACTTGCCTTTTACCGGAAGGAGCGGAGTGGCGAGAGGAAGATGCTATGCCACTCCCAAAACTACTCCACCTCCACATACCACAAGGGAGAGGAAGGAGGGGAGGTGCTGGCCGAGGGGCGGGCTCGCTACTGCAGGGAAGAAGCTGGTCGCCACTGGGCAGGGGAGGCTGGGGAGGGCCGCCAAGATGGGGGAAGCGGCCAAGGAGACGCCTGCCTCTGGGGGCGCCTGCCTGGCCTGCTGCGCTCTCTTCTTGAGCCGCTGCCAAGGGAGGCGCAGGGAGCCTGCCCAGGCTCGCTGCAGTGGTCACTGGCTGGCTGGCTTCTGGCAAGGCCGAGCCAGGAGGAAGAGCTGGGGGCGATTTGGCAGACGGGGAGGGGGCCACCGGGAGGAAAATATCCAGAGGAGGAGGGAAAAGAGGAGCCAGAGTCGGGCGCTTGGATATTTTGGGAAGAATGCAGCCCACACAAAATTTCAGCCACACATGAGAAAAGGTGAGGAGAGGTAGGTGGGGAGGGGAAATTCCAACAATACCCCTCCCGTACAGGACTATTTTCCATCCTAACACCCCTAAATGGGCCAACCATCCCCGAGAATACCTGCTGAACGGCCAAAATACTCCCAGCGGAAGGTCAAAAATTTGGAGCGAGGCGCTGCAGTATTACAGCTGTGTTTCGGCCGTGCATAGCCAGCACTACCGGCCTCCTGAGCGATAGTGTTGCCCTTGCACAACAGGCACAACTAGGGTAGCTTCTAAAAGGCTAGATCACTTCAATTCATATTTATCAATTTTTTCATACCTTGATATTGCTCTCACTCCAAAAATTTCTTCCGTTCACCTCAGATCATGCCTCGATCAAGAAATCCTTCTGTTGGGGTTGGTTCCTCTGGGGGTCAAGGTCGCAAGGGTGTCAGGAAGTCTACTCGTGGATGTGGAGTGCCTACACCTGACACGAATAGCGAGAGCAGTAATGACTCATTCACCATTGCAATGAGATCCTCTACAGCTCAAGGAAAAGCACCTGCTGGGACATCCAAGTCCAGGAAGGGAAAAGGCCCAGTGAATGAGCCACAAGAAGAAGTGATCTATGAAAGTGAAGATGAAATAGAGGATGAGGAAGAAAGTTTTGATGAGGATGAGGAGGAGTTTCCTCAAGTAGGGAGACATAAGAATGACCCCTTTCAAATCAAAGGTGAAAACTATTTTGCACTCAGAGAAGAAAATCAATATCTCCAACCTCGCAATGCAACCAACCCGAGATTCCACTCCCTCTTTCAGCAAAAGGTCTACGAGCAGATTTACTCAGAAAAGGATTTTGCAAATCAGAGGTGGGTTAGATGGAATCATATCAGGGAGCAACTAGACTTTGTAGGTGTCCCTGAGTTTTTTGGAGGAGCAGGATTGTATCATTTTCTTGGAGGGAAGACAGATTGCAATGAAAAGATAATCAGGCAGTTCTACGCTACTTTATTTATCCCTAAGTCTTTTGACTCCATCACTTGGATGACAGATTCTCGCGTGTACGCTGCTACAAAGGAAGATTTTGAGTATGCTTTGGGAATCTTCTATAGTGGATTTCCTCAAATTCACGATGACCCTGTTTTGAGCTTAGATGAAGTTGTGAATTTTTATGATCAGACCCGTGCAGTTAAAGTGGGAAAGCTTGGAGGGCTTCGTCTCCAGCCCAGTATGGTGAACAAGATCATAAGGATCACAATTCATCCCAAGAGCGGGAACTTTGATGTAAGGAGACCAGGGTATATAGTTTCCATTTTCTTTGGTTTCGCTCAATTCACCATTGTGGTTTTCAAACAATTAATTCCTCAAAATTAACTAGTTTTCAAACCATGTTTTAAATATTTAGGGCAGCACAAAATCCATAATCGAGCTATCATAACCGGTCAAAATATTTCTAAACTTTTTTACTATGGTCTCTCGGTGGTGGGACGACCTTCTATAAAAATTTTGGGTTAAAATATTTTACAGAAATTATTTGAAATTCGACGTTGATGACCGCCGTAAGTTCTTTTTCGGATTTTGATTTATGTAAGTATGTAAATAATATTATTTATTTTAAAACTTTTTATGAGTTATAAATGATCTATTAATGCTTTCATAAAATTTTGAAGTCAAAATTTGAATAATTATTTTCATAAAATTATGACATTCCAACTTTCATATTTTCAATGATTCTATTTTTGAATTTTTAAAAGCTTCTAAAATTTTTTATTAATTTTTAATATTTTTACCAGTATAACTATTGTATTTAGGGTATTATGGTAATTTTTTAGAATGAGATAAGGTGAGAAAATTTTTCATTAATTCCAACTGCTCACTATTCTTAGTCAAAAGTTGTCTTTTCAATTATTACTTACTTTTACTATGCAAGAAAAATTTTAATATAAATTTTTCAAAATTTTACTTTTACTTTTTATCTTATTACCATTATCCATTTATAAATTCTCTTTATTGATTTTTCGAAGGCAAAGCATAATCCCAAAGAAATCTAAATAAAACCAACAATGCCAAGGAAACTCGGAAATAATTATATTCAAATTTAAAATATTCATTTTTATTTTATTGAAATTTTAGGGATGTTACAAAAAAACCCCCATGGTAGTAAAATCTCTTGAAGTGGATAAAGACCCTTTTCAGACTAAGGATGGAAAATGAGAAAATCTTAGGATCTGAAGTCCCATATTTATGTATCTTACAAATTGCACAAGGCATGATATTGTATTCGCAGTAAATATGGTAGTAGGACACAATGTAGTCCCAACTAGAAGACTTTGGACTAGTGTCAAGACTTTACTCAGATATCTCTAAAGTACTTAAAATCTTAGATTGTTTTTCCAAAATAACTAACCATGACGGGATATACGAATGTTGGATATCTGTCTAATCCCCACAGTGCCAAATTTTACACTAGTTTTGTATTTCTCTATAGTGATACAACTATTTCTTGGCAGTCTTGTAAGCAGACCTTGGTAGGTACTTCTACCAACCACTTATAGATTATAGCTTTGTATGAAGTTTCACATGAATGTGTTTAGTTAAGACGTGTGATTACCATATTCAGAAGTCATGTGGTCTTAACACCGTCAATACCTCCATGATTATCTTTGAAGATAATATTGCTTGTGTTGCTCAAATTCAAATGGGTTATGTGAAGAGCAATGTCACGAAACATATTGCTACTAAACTTTTCTATCCCCACGCACTCCAAAACGATTATGTGGTAAAGATTTTGTAAACTAAATTATGTAAAAATCTTGCAGATTTATTCACTAAGTCCTTACCAAAATCTACATTTCAAATATATGAATAGCATTGAAATGAAACGACTTAGAGATTTGCAGAGTTCAAGAGGAATAAATCCCTGAACCATGACCCTGTGGATGATCCTGAAGGTTATATTGTAAATCCTGAAAATTATAAGTTGTACTTGTTGGATATATGGGTCCAGGTGTCTGCATGGCAAGCCAACGAGGTCCAACCGAGCATGGATGGGTCAGGCCGACTGCGCAAAGGTAGAGACTATCCGGGGATGCCAAGACGTGCCAAATAAGGAAGTCTTGGAGATAGCAACTAAGTCGGATTAGGTAGGATACGATTGTAATCTAAACCGCTACCTAAACGGATAGGAATAGAAGACGTGATCCCTACTTTGTATCCGACTTGGACTCTCTCTTGTAACCGCCCTCCTCTGCTATATAAAGGGAGGAGCGGGGGAACATCAACACACAACCTCATTAGCTATTAGCCAATTGCATATAATTCCAGAGCACAGGACTAGGGTATTACCTCCACCGTGAGGGCCCGAACCTGTATACATCCGGTGTCTTGTGCTACCATCGGGTTTGGATCCAGTGCCTAGCCCCCTTTTCATTATTGCCAACAACAAACATCGATAGTTGGCGCGCCAGGTAGGGGCTACGCTAGGATCAATCTCAGCAAGCTCGATGGTGATCTTCAATGAAGACATGGCCACCTTCGCCCGCCCAGCGTTCGGCCAAGTCCGGATTTCATCATCGACGATTTCGCCAACTCATCCTTTCGGATTCAGATCAGATCCAATCTGGAAGTGATTTCGCTGCTTTCCTAGCCGGCCAACCACTCGGATCGGGGTCGGGCACGGCCATCTGTCCCCAGACGGTAAGCCAAAAGTTTGTCCCCTGTCTTGAGCGAGAATCGGCTAAAGGCAAGCCCCGAGTGGTGAAGAATGCCAGAAAACCACTCGGATCTGGAGGTCAGTCCAATCTATCCTCATGCTATTCCGATCCAGAAGAAAGTTTTCAAGGCTTTCGTGGTGTCTTCGTAATTGAAGACAAGCGAACGGAGTCCCAGCAGCAGAAGGATGCTGCGAACGCTGCAGAAGAAGAACGTCTTCGCCAAGAAGGCCGCGTGAAGTCTCTCCAGAACAGAGGCTGCAATGTTAGTGAAGAAATTTTGCAGATGAAGATGGGGAATCAATCGGTTTTTCATACCCCTTAGCAGAATATCGCCGCCTCCAAGACGCTCCTCGACACATTGGGACCAATGCTTGGTTACAACAGCCCAGCCGCGCCGATTGTGGCCAAAGTACAGGCCATGGTGACGGCGGCGGCTATCTAGCAACATCGGGAGGAGCCAGAGGGAAAAGGGGATTCCCGCACTCGCATAGTCAACTCCACAGTCGCCAAGAGTAATACAATCGCAATGGGCCAGGGCGAAGCTGACGAGGAGGAGATGCCCGGCAAAGTATTAGCCGTGATCTTCGAGAGGACCTGAATGCCAGGCGGAGGGATCGAGAAGATGAAGAACGTTGCAGGCGAAAAGATGACTACGAACGCTTTGGCATCCGCCACGACGACCGAGACGATCGCAGAAGTCGTCACCACCGTGACAAAGGAGATAGTGAAGACCGTCGAGCCAGATCACCTCCTCCACGTTCCCCATGCCGGCGCAGCGCTGGACCCATTGAGGGCATTCGAACCTTCACATCCCGGCTTCGCCGAGTGGTTTGGCCAAAAGGATTCAACCCTAAAGGCATTACCAAGTTTGACGAAGAAAGAGATCCAGAAGCTTGGTTGCAAGTTTATTCCCTTGCGATCATGGCGGCAAGCGGCGATCATAATGTAATGGCCAATTATCTGCTGGTCATGCTTACTCCTTCGGCTCAAGCCTGGCTCACTGGACTTCCAGCGAACTCTATAGATTCCTGGGGAGATCTTTGTGAGAAATTCATCACCAACTTCTAGGGCACTTATGAGCGACCGGGGACTCAATGGGACCTGTATCAGCTTCACCAGAGAAGGAGCGAAACACTCCGGGAATTTATTCGGCGCTTCATGCAGAAGAAGAATACGATCAGGGATATTTCGGAAGCTGCGATCATTGCGGCATTTCAGAAAGGCGTCAACGATCCCGACTTGATCAAAAAGATGTCCCGAAAACTACCAACTACGGTAAGGGAAATGTTTGAATTGGCAGATCGCTATGCAATAGCCTCGGATGCCTTGGCCGAACGACAAGACGATCGCCCACGGCACAAAGACAAGAAGGATCACACCAAGTCCTCCAGACAACAGGACAGAAACGGAAATCAAGAAAGCGTGGCGGGGCGAGCAAGGCCAACATCGCGACAAAGACATGATGATTATGATACAGTAATGGAGGCAACTTGCCCTTTCCATCCAAAGGGGAAACATGCTGCGAAGGATTGCTTCACTCTAAGGAGGTTCGCCAAGGAATCCGTATGCACGCCAAGGGCGGTTTAAAGATGAAGAAAAGAAAAAGCAAGATCCCCCTGAAGATGATGAAGGTGAGTATCAGAAGACGGAGTGGGAGCTCAATTACATATTTGGGGGATCGGCCGCTTATGAGTCCAAGCGAAAGCAAAGCTACCGCCGACATCAATGATTATGCAAGAACCCCCAAGACCTCGGATGGTCCGAGGTCCCGATTGCCTTTGACCGCCGGATCATCCGGATCACATCCCATATCCAGGTAGATATCCTCTTGTTCTGGACCCTGTGATTCGCAGTGTTAAGCTCAAGAGGGTGTTGATTGATGGAGGGAGTGGACTCAACGTCCTCTTCTCCAAAACCTTCGACGACATGAAGATTCCCCACTCGGAGCTAAAGCGGGGCTCATCACCATTTCATAGAGTAATCCCAGGGACCTCTTCGGTTCCACTCGGACAGATCACTCTGCCAGTCACATTCGGAACCAGAGAGAATTACCGCACGGAGTATCTAAATTTTGAAGTAGCTAATTTCCAGACGGTATATCATACCATCTTGGGAAGGCCGGGCCTGGCCAGGTTCATGGCCATGCCCCACTACACTTATCTTGTCTTGAAGATGCCAGGGCTAAGGGGCATTATCTCTGTCCACGACGATGTCAGGCAGTCATTCGTTTGCGACAGAGAGAGCTGTGAGATGGCTGAAACTCAAGAGGCGGGAGCCGAAAGGGAGATGATCCGACAGGCAGCTACACATCCGCAGGATGAAGGAGAAGTTCCGGTCAAAAACAAGCCAAGACAGGCATGAAGCCTGACGAGGGGACTAAGAAGGTAATCCTTGATCCATCCAACTCAGCGCAAACGGCTCTGATCGAGATAGGTCTCAACCCCAAATAGGAAGACGCGCTCGTCACCTTTCTTCGGGCTAACCAGGACATCTTTGCGTGGAAACCATCTGATATGCCCGGTGTCCCTAGGGAGGTGATCACATTCTCTCAATGTGGATTTAGAAGGCGGTTTATCAAGCAAATGGCCGACGATTTGCTCAAGATCACCGGAGGCCATCGGAAGAAATCACTAAGCTTTTAGCAAGAGGGATTTATAAAAGAAGTGTATCATCCCGATCGCTTAATAACCCAGTTCTTGTTCGCAAAAAGAATAAAAGTCGGGCGATAAGCGCTGATTATACCGATCTTAACAAGGCATGTCCGAAAGATCCTTTCGGTGCGCCCAAGATTGACCAGTGGTAGATTCAACGGCAGTCATGAACTCCTCAAATTTTTGGATGCTTACTCGGTATCACCAAATCAAAGCTAAAAGAAGAAGATCGATCAAAACTGCTCATCACTCCGCTTGGGGCATTTTGCTATGTCACAATGCCGCTCGGTTTGAAAACGCTGGGCAACCTATCACAAGCCATAATACGTGCTTTTACACCCAAATCGGACGCAACGGAGGCATATGTGGATGATGTCGCTGCGTCAAGTCCCGCAAAGGAAGACCTCATATCCGACTTGGCCGAGACATTTGAAAGTTTAAGGGCTTACAAGATGAAGCTTAACCCAGAAAAGTGCGTCTTTAGAGTTCCCTTAGGAAAATTGCTTGGATTCATTGTGTCGCAGCAGGGCATCGAGGCAAACCCAGAGAAAATCAATGCTATCCTAAAAATGAAACCTCCAGCTAACCAGAAAGATGTCCAGAAGTTCACAGGGTGCATGGTGGCACTCGGTAGGTTCATTTCCCGTTTGGGTTCGCGGTGAATGCCCTTTTTCAAACTTCTGAAGAAGCAAGGCAACTTCCAATGGACGGTCGAGGCACAACAAGCTTTCGAAGAACTCAAAGCATTCCTGTCATCGCCACCGGTTCTGGTCCCACCAATGCCCGAAGAGCCTCTTTTGCTTTACATTGCCGCAACGACTCATGTAGTCAGTGCTGCAATTGTGGTAGAGCGGAAGGAAGAAGGGCACCTCCAGAAGGTCCAGCGGCCGGTTTATTTCATCAGCGAGGTGCTGGGCGAATCCAAGGTGCGATATCCGTAGGTACAAAAACTATTGTATGTTGTGTTGCTTATTTCTCGCAAACTCAAGCACTACTTTCAAGAGCATTCGATTTGAGTGGTCATTCTTTCCCGATTGGGGATATACTCCACAATCGGAAGCCACCGAGAATTGCAAATGGGCTACGAGCTTGGGGCTTTTGAAATCTCCTTCAGGTCGCGCGGCGATAAAATCTCAAGTATCACGACTTCACCGCCGAGGGTGGAATTACAAACCCCATGACAATCAAGAACTCGAGTAATCGACAATGTACTTTGACGGCCACTCATGCTCGCCGACGCGGGTGGTGTGGTGCTCATCTCTCCACAAAGTAGCGCTTGAAGTATGTTCTTCAGCTCTATTTTCCGACGTCGAACAATGCCGCCGAGTACGAAGTACACATCCACGGACTTCGCATCGTGATATCTCTCGGTGTTCGACGACTAACAATCCGTGGCGACTCCATGTTGGTAATTAACCAAGTGCAAAAAGACTGGTCGTGTGTCGGAGATAACATGGCTGCATATTGCCAATAAGTGAGGAAGCTCGAAGACAAGTTCGACGGGATGGAACTCATCCACGTGCTCCGCTGCGACAACGAAGCAGCAGATGAGCTCGCAAGGCTAGGCTCCAGTTGGGCAACAGTACCGGCTAGGGTATTTGTCGAAGAGCTCCATAAACCTTCAATAAGCCAACAACAGGAGTCAAGCAAATCAGAAGAAGCACCGGCCGAAGAAGAAGTCTTAGTCATCAATCCTGATTGATAGCACCTTTCCTAAACTACTTGTTAAGAGACGAGCACCAAGACCGTAGAGGCAGAGCGATCACACGCCGAGTAAGAGCTACGTGGTGGTCGGTGAGGAGCTCTTCCAAAAGAGCGCCCGAGTCCTAAGGCGCCGATATCGAGCAAGAAGGAAGAGTCTTCTGAGAAATCCACTCGAATTTGCGGACATCATGCAAAGTGTCAAGTACCCTAGTGGGCAAAGCTTATCGTCAAGGCTTCTTTTGGCCGACTGCCGTATCCAACGCGGAAGACATTGTTCGCACCTACGAGGGCTGCCAGTTCTTCGCTTGTCAAATACATGTGCCGGCACAAGAGTTACAAACCATTCCGATCACCTGGCCATTTGCAGTCTGGGGGCTCGACATGGTCGGCCCGATGAAGAAGGCTCAAGGCGGTTTTACTCATCTATTCGTTGCCATTGATATATTCACCAAGTGGATCGAGGCAAAACCTGTCGCCACAATCACGGTGGCCAAAGCCAAAGAGTTCTTCCAGGAAATAGTGGTAAGATTCGGCGTACCAAACAGGATCATCACGGATAATGGAACTCAATTCCGAGGCGAAGAATTTCAAGACTAGTGCGATGAACTCGGCATCAAAATTTCCTTCGCCTCCGTGGCTCATCCAAAAAGCAACGGTCAGGTGGAGCGGGCAAACGGCATGGTTTTACAAGGTTTAAAAGCAAGGATTTTTATCGCCTCAAACCATATGCTACTCAATGGGTAAAAGAATTGCCTTCAGACTGGGGGTGAGAACTACTTTAGCAGGCTACCGGCACCACCTTTTTTCCTAGTATATGGCTCGGCGGTCTTACCACCGAATTGACATTCGGATCCCTCGGTTCGAATTACAAAGAGGCCGAGCCGGAGGAGAACAGGATAGAAGATATCGATCGATTGAGGAAGCCGTGGAAGTCGCAGAATCCAACGACCAAATACCTCCAGGCTCACGCCAGATTACCACGATCGAAATGTACGGGCCGCACTTTTCTCGTGGAGATCCGTCTTAATAAAAATCAAAAGCGCGAGCATAAGCTCTCCAAGCTTGGAAGGTCCCTACATCGTCGACGAGGTGACACGACCGGGGGCTTACAGACTTAAGCGGGAAGACAGCGCTATCATCAGCAACTCATGGAACATAGAGCAGCTACGTCATTTTTACTCATAAAATATTGTACATTAGCTATGCTGTTCATAAATAAAGTTTTTCTTCCTGACTTGCTACTCAATTGATGCTCAATTAAGCAGTAAGTCGGGGGCTACACCTAATAGTGTTGCGCATGCGCAACACTTCTGGGTCATTTACTGTTCCTTACATTAAGAATAATATTTGCGAATAAAGTTCTCCTTCTTGACTTGCTACTCAATTGATGCTCAATTAAGTAGTAAGTCGGGGGCTACACCTAATAGTGTTGCGCATGCGCAACCCTTCTTGTGAATCATCTACTATCCTTCTTTTTTTCCCTAATGATCGCGATTAAGCCCGAGTGGTTTAGTTCCCGATTGAGAAACCTTGATACAAGAACGGTAAAATCTAGCTACCCAATAAAAAGCGGGCCTAGGAAAAAAGGGCCGTGAGCCAACTCACAATGCTTGGGGGCTAGACTAGTCAGTCAGGGCGCTTAAACATAAGGAACGAGAAAAAAAACCACTCGGAAAGGTCGAAAAGATCAAAAGGGGGAAAAGAAAGAGCAAGCACCATTAAGACAATATTACACAAGATAATATTGTTCAAATACTTCAGGTCTGTATACACCAAAACATCGCATAACCAAACATCGCATAACCATCTCTTACAGAAACTAAGATGACTACGCTCGGCGCGCGCGCCCTACGGCTTCAATAAGGGCGTCCCGAGCCCTCAAGAGATTCGGAGCGACCTCGATCAAGGTGTCGACAGCGGTAGTGTCTCAGGCCACGGCCTCCATCTCCGCAACCTCAGCCATCGCCAGCTCGTATAGAGCCCAGAGCTCGGCGAGGTCATCCTCTTCTTCAGCAGGAGGCGGAGGACCCTCGTCTTCAAAATCAAACATCGACTCATCCGCCGGGGGTGGAGATGGCGGGGCCTCGTCGTCGGACAGGAAAAGCTTGGGGGAAGACACCATGAAGGACCTGAAGAAAAGAAAAATAAGAAAAAGTGCTTAGAAAAGGACGATCGCTCACGCAGCAGTTACGTCCTTATGCACAAAGAACGATAGATAAGCAGCAAGCAGGAAAAGCAAAATGCAGAACTTGCAGCGATCAAGAAGACGTACGGATGCAAGCTCCGAAGAGGCGGACGAAGGAATGCTTGAAGAAAGAAGATGAAGAGGCAGCTGGATTGCGGTAGTGCGCAGCAGACCACTGCGTTCGAGGCAGGACTCACCCTTATAAAGAGCGATGTCAGCCTTTGCCTTAAGCGGGAAACGCTTCACCTTCCGTGTGTACTGGGCGTGACCTAGCGCACGACTCGAGATGGGCCAGGCGACGCGCACGATAATGCTATGCACAGGAACCTCAAGATGGGCCGAATTCGATTTAGGATACGGTACGCCCCACGATGGGCCGAAAGCCAATGACCGTGTTGAAGACGGGAATTGGGTACCCTCTAAAAGCGAATTCAACCCCAAAAGAAACAAAAAAGGGCCTCTCAACTACAGCATTCAAGAGCAAGACATAGCACGAATAATCAAGCACCCCTCCGATGGGCAAAAAGACCAAGTGCAGGACGAGCCTCAGAATACAATGTTTACAAGACACCTAGATCCAGGTTTTCAACTAAAGCAGAGACGGTGTCCCTAACCTCGCCAACAAGGGCAAGCGCTTGATCATCGTCTACAATGCAGGCGAAGCCCTCCTTGATCGCCTCGAGTTCCACTCGGGGATACAGGGACTTCACTATGGCCAACACTTGACAGGCGCTTGTGGTCGCTATCTCCTTCAAGTGCGCCACCAGCTTCTTGGGTCCCTCTGACAGCCGCTGGATCGTGGTGTCTGCGTCATATGGAACATCGTTGGGCCCGGCCTCGTCAGGGCTCAACATCCGCAGCATTTTTTCGGAGCCCTCCTGAATCCTATCAACTCGCAGCTCAGTGGACTTGATCTTCTTGTCAAGAGCACGATATTGGGCTAGCGAGTTGACTCGGTGCACTGCATGACCAGTCGGATCAGTTCAAGGTTGCTGCAAAATGCAAGAAGAAAAAAATGAGTCGGGAGTAAACCTTCCAGCTCTCTCTCCAGCTTTACCGTCTTGGCTTTGGCTTCCTCCTCAGACTTCCTTAGCTTCTCGACCTGCTCGTCGGAGGACTTAAGCTTTACCCGAAGATCTGCAACAGCAAAGACCGAAGTCAAGACAAGGAAGGGCGAGTCAAGAAGTAAAAAGCTAAAATACGGACCAAGGCAGTCGGACAAAGGAATTATCATCAAGGGAAGACGCCAGATTCGCCTCTCCGCCGATTCGGAGACTGGGCCCGAGTTTCTCCAGCCTTCCTCGGTTCTCGATCGAGTCTTGTTGAGTTCCTCTTGCGACGGACGCTAACTCGCCGACCTCGGCCAGAGTCCTTCCTCATCTTGGTCCTCTAAGTAATTCCCTGATGAGGGCATTCGGTCTTGAGCACGCTCGCCAGCGCCAAGACGGCGACAGAACAATGAAGACACACCGCATCACGAGATAATAAAAGGAGAGCGGCTAAAATAGCTCAAGATAAGCAACTCACGCCAAGACGATAACAAGTAAAGGCGGCGTCACGGAACGACGCCCACTCCTCAGCCTCATCCTCGTCATCAAAGTTCCTCCCATTGTCATATTTGTCAAAGAAGGCAACCCGTATCGGAGAATTTGGGCGGGGAGGCTGAGGAAGTTCTTCTGGCGGTGGCGAATGGCGAGAGAGCTGAGGAAGCTCTTCCGGTAGAGGATCAGCGGCAGGATCGGCGGCAGCCTCAGAAGGTGCAGTTTGACCAGTCGATTCAAGCGGAGTAGGCGGCCGGGGGTTGGTCGAGCCCGAGCCAACCTCGATGTTCGCGGCTGCGGCGGCAGGAGGAGGAACTATTGTCGATTGTCCCGCGGCCACCTCAGTGGCGACGGGCTTGGCCACATCTGGCGTACGGGCTTCTGGTGCGCCTGCAGCATCTTCAGCAACCGCCATCTGGGGCTCCTGATGCGGCTTATCCACAGGAATCTTGCCGGTGGGTTCTCTGATGGATGAATCAGTCAGGACATGATCCGAAAGAAGAACGAAGAATGAACAAGGAAACCAACCTGCCGGATCTCGTTATTTTGAATGCCGAGTTCTTTTGGGCGTATACCGCTTAGTAGAAGAACCACCAGACACTCGAGCGGGGACAAAGGGTCCCCGGTCGGGTGCGGAGGCGAGGCATCGCCGTCGGCCGAGTCCGGCGGGGCTCAGGCCACTGGGTCATGGATTGACTTGAAGATGACGAAGTTGCAAGGGCAGGGCACGCGGCTGTCGAGTCCTGAACCTTCGGGCCTCTAGTTGGGCGCACGTTTGACGCCGACTTCCTCTTCTCTTCCTTGGACACACGGACGGCTGGACGTTTTCCCTTTCCCAAGAGGTCCTCGGCTTCAGTTGCTTTACTCTTCTTGACGCTTGGAGTCGGGGACGAGGAGCGGGCAGGACGGCTACGCTTAGCGCTCTTGTGCACCGGAAACTCGGGCAATGGCGCGTTAGAAAAGAAAGCATCACGGCCCTGCAAGTATAGACAAGATGCATGTTCAATTACAGCTAAACAAAAATCAGAAGACCCAATCTAGGGAAACAAGACGGCATCTTACCGGAGGTAGAGGGTTCGATTTCTTGAAGGGTCTCGCATCCGTGCTATAATCAATGCCCGGCGAACAAATCGACCACGCGCTAAGAAGCTCCTCCTTGAAATTGGCTCAGTACCTCTCGGGTAGGATCGTTCGCCCTTCATGTTCATATCCAAGATGAACTCGTTCCTTGAGGGGCTGAACTAAGCGCGAGCCAAAATTGAGAACAATGGCCACTCCGGTGAGCCCGTTCCCCTTCAATTCAGTGATCATTCCTAAAAGGTCTATCACCTGGTCCATCCCGTCACCCGAAGGAAGCGATGTCCAACTGACCGAGGGCTTGGGGTGGTGATCCGGAAAAAGCAGGCAGGGAGGGCTTAGGATTGGAATAGTAAAACCATTCCTGGTGCCAACCCTTATTCGAGGTTTTGAAAGGAATGGCTAAATAGGCTTTCTTCAGGCCGTCCCTAAGCTGGAACCCGGCGCCTCCAACTGCTTTGGGGGAATTTTTGTTGGGGAAAGGCTTGAGGAGGAAAAGGTGACGAAAGAGATTGAAATGCGGGCAGATGCTAAGAAAAGCCTCGCAAAGGTGAACAAAAATGGCAATTTGAAGGATAGAATTGGGGTTGAGGTGAGTCGGTTCAATCCCATAAAATTCAAGAAGACCTCAAAAGAAGGGGCATGCGGGAAGGCCAAATCCGCGCAAAAAGAAAGATTCGAAGTCAACCACTTCTTCGGTACGAGGAGTGGGGCAAGATTCACCAGCGGCAGGATGAGCAGAAAGCATTACCAGTGGGGGAAAACGCCAACGCGAACTAGTTCCTCCAGCCGCCTATCCGTCGTCACAGAGGTGGCCCAATCCTTGGCCGACGCGCAAGAAGGAACATCCTTGGTAGGAGAAGACATTTTTTGGGCGGAAATAGCCCGCGATCGCGTTGGATTGAGGAGATGAAGGATGCTAACCCTAGCGACGGGATTCGCGAGAGGGATGCCGAACAAAAGAAGATGAAGGAGCAAATGAGTACAATGCGCAGAAAACCGTCTCAATCGCACCTAGCTTC
Organism: Guadua angustifolia; assembly: GCA_036346375.1. Classification (NCBI taxonomy): domain Eukaryota; kingdom Viridiplantae; phylum Streptophyta; class Magnoliopsida; order Poales; family Poaceae; genus Guadua; species Guadua angustifolia. The sequence goes on from CM070501.1 coordinate 17,885,047, forward strand.
ATACTTATAGGGAGCAGTGCTAGCTTTTGCTTTGAGCGGGAAAATGCTGCGTTCTCCGCACAACTTGGGGTTGCCCTAGGGCAAGCTTCAAGATGAGCCTAAGGCCGTGTGTAGTGAATCACTGTGCATAAGATATTGGGCCAAAATGGATTTGGGAAATGGTATGCTCCATGATGGGTCAAAAGCCAATGACTGCATTAGACGGGATTTGGGTACCTTCCAAATATAAACATACTCTTATGATATGCCTTACGACAGGTCGTATGCTGAATACCGTTCGAAACGGGATCAGATATCATAAAGATAGTTTAAAACATAACTTCTAGAGGTATGCCTTATGATAGGCCAATAGCTGTGTGCTCTGGTGCACAGGTACCCTTCGGCTAAAAGCCATCTTAAACAGAGATATTCTCTATACCGAGTCACGCGCCGATTCGAGAAATCGAGTCAGGAACCACTCAGAATAACATCACATGGAGTTCTATCGAGTCCTTCACGGCCTACTTGCCTACTACAAAGCACTCGGCGGCATAAAAGACCAGTCGGGAAGTCTTGGAAGTAAGAAGGCAATCCGACCGCAAAGCACTCGGGTGCTACTGTTGGATATATGGGTCCAGATGTCTGCATGGCAAGCCAACGAGGCCCAACCGAGCATGGATGGGTCGGGCCGACTGCGGAAAGGTAGAAACTATCCGGGGATGTCAAGGCGTGCCAAATAAGGAAGTCCTGGTGATAGCAACTAAGCCGGATTAGGTAGGATACGATTGTAATCTAAACCGCTACCTAAACGGATAGGAATAGAAGACGTGATCCCTACTTTGTATCCGACTTAGACTCTCTCTTGTAACCGCCCTCCTCTGCTATATAAAGGGAGGGGCAGGGAACATCAACACACAACCTCATTAGCTATTAACCAATCGCATATAATTCCAGAGCACAGGACTGGGGTATTACCTCCACCGTGAGGGTCCGAACCTGTATACATCCGGTGTCTTGTGCTACCATCGGTTTTGGATCCAGCGCCTAGCCCCCTTTTCATTATTGCCGACAACAAACATCGACGGTACTCTTTCTCCCTTAGTAAGTTTTTCTGAAGTTTCCCACATGAAGGTTTTAATGAGGTAGCTAGTGTAACACAATATACGAGCGCAATGTGCTTTTTTCATGTTGGGTTTTTTAGTAGAGTTTTTGATAAAACATGTGTATTACACGGTATTCACTCAAAGGAAAGTGTTACGAAATAAGAGATTTTGTAATCGTATTTGGTTGGACTCCATCTCTATGTGTGGGTGAATCCAAATATATCTCTTACTATCTTTTACAATATATTGGACACCCTCTTATACAAAAGATCAATCTAATAACGAGAGAGAACTTTACCTCCTACTTTGTGTGTTCTTGTTCTTGCTATTTTATTAACGTACTGTTGATTGATCGCGAGTAAACGAAAGTGTTATACTTCTTTATCACTTTCAGTATACTCTAATAATAATTATAAGATACTCCAATATAACATAGTTGAAAAAAAATCATTGAAACCCTTTATTTTTTACTGTATACCCTTTTACATATGTAAATGGAATACATAAACAAATTATACTACAAAGGGTGGCCTTTGACGAAATTTTTCATGGAACTCACTTTGGAGTATCTTATAATCAGTATTAGAGTATACTTAAAAGGATAAAGATGTATAATAATATCGTTTAAGTGGTATACTAGAGGTGAAAGACGTATCTGTGAGTATGAAACCATTTTCCTATATATATATATATATATATATTCTATATATATATATATATATATATATATATATATATATATATATATATATATATAAACACACCCTTCCTGAGAGGCCAGAGTACACAAAACCATTTTTGACGGCTATATTTACGCCTAAACCCAACCGAAAAATCAATGATAACCACCGGTATATATATCGTATACGCGCTAGGACCCTTCTGGTTCTGGATAAGGTTCCGTCCCGCCACTCTTAAGTCCTACTTATCGTACGCCGCCGCTGCCCGCCGCTAACCTGCGCCGTACCACCGCCGCCGACAGAGTCGGGCAACCCCCCGATGACCTCTCAGGCGACGACCACGGCGTCGTGGACCAAGGAGGAGGACAAGGCGTTCGAGAACGCGCTCGCGGCTGCCGCGCCACCGCCCACAGACGGCCCGCCGGACGAGGACTGGTTCGTGGCGCTCGCGGCGAGCGTGCCGGCTCGGTCGGCGGAGGAGGTGCGGTGCCACTACGAGGCGCTGGTTGAGGACGTAGGTGCCATCGAGGCCGGCCGCGTCCCGGTCCCGCGCTACGCTGGTGAGGAGTCCGCGGCGCCGCCCGACAGCACCGCTGCCACGCCGAAAGACAGCGATGGCGGGCAACGGCGCGAGGAGCGCAAGGGCGGTGGCATGGACGTGGGGAAGAGCTGCTCCAAGGCAGAGCAGGAGAGGCGCAAGGGCATCCCATGGACAGAGGAAGAGCACAGGTACACAAATCTCTACGAGTTCCTGCCTTCAAGCTTGCATCAGTGTTTCGTTCTTCTTTCTTCCTATAGAACATCTTGGTCTGCCATGCGATGAACAAATTAAACTTTGTATTTAAGTGTTCATCTTTGAGCAATTAGCACAGGATCTGATAATAATTGACACACACTAACCATGTTGCTGCATTCACGGCAATCCGACGACGCTGCAGGTTGTTTTTGCTGGGGCTGGACAAGTTCGGCAAGGGCGACTGGCGGAGCATCTCGCGCAACTTCGTCATCTCGCGGACGCCGACGCAGGTGGCGAGCCACGCACAGAAGTACTTCATCCGCCTCAACTCCATGAACCGGGACCGGCGCCGCTCCAGCATCCACGACATCACTAGCGTCACCGCGGGGGACGTCGCCGCGCAGCAGGCCCCGATCACCGGCCAGGCCACGGGTAGCCCCGCCGCGGCACTGGGGCCTGGGGCCATGAAACACCCCGGGGCCGGGCCCCCGCCAATGCCCGGGGTGGGTATGTACGGGGCGCCCATGGGCCACCCCGTCCCGGGACACGTCGTGTCGGCCGCCGTCGGCACGCCGGTCATGTTCCCGCCGGGGCACACACCCTACGTCATGCCGGTCGGCTACCCGGCGGCCCCGGCGAAGATGCACCAATGACAATCTTGCTCACTCGCTCGCATGGTTTTGCTCTTGCTCGCGCATGCATTGCATGCGCACCAGCACATTAATCTCCATGAACAACAAGAAGCATTTCATCCTTGTTCTTTCTTGAATCTTGATTTGTTTTTGTGTAGCCGTCCGTCCGTTCGTCCGGTCGTCCCTGATCTTCTCATTGATGTAACATAGATGACTCGAGTGCTGTGCAGGAGACGGCAGGCGAATAAGTATTGTTGACTGTTGCAAGTGCTAGCTTATAATCACTCCAGGAGAAGGCTCACAAATGTGAATGTAATTAGCAGCGGCCTTCCGCGGTGTATCGGTTGATCCTTGCAGAGTTACAACTGTGGACTGATTTCCATTTTCCGGATGTAAATTACCTTATATTTCATTGGTGCAAAGATATATTGATCGTTACGATTATCATGCGTGTCATCGCCTCCGTGACGGCTTTGCACGGTTGAACAAATCATTGTTCTTACTTTTTTTTCGAAAACCTTCTGGTTGTGGAGCATCTTCTATTTGATCTTGCAGTGGGCGTTGGCGTCACATTCAATTGTGAAAGATTACAGGTCATTTGTTCTTGTGGTGAGATTCCGTTGTCTCATTTCAGGGTAGAAGATAACGTCATGTTGACTTGCGTGCTTCTCGAAATGTTTCAGTTTGCCAAAGCACCTAGACGATCTTCCAATAAGATAATTCAGTTGGCTGAAATGAGGAGGATCTCCTGATCAGATGTTGGGGGCAGAACCAGAGATGTTAACCATGGTCGGGACTGACTTTGAGGCCGGAAACTCTCAAGGTGAGAGCCGAGAAACTAACACGTCCAATTATGCGACTGCAAGGAGTTTTGAATCGATTGATGCAGGGGTCGAGTCGACAGGGCATTCGGCTGGTCATCTTCTTTTATCTTGTTGGAGAGAAAAATTGGTGCATAAGGAAGAAAGGAAGGGATGCACAGCACCATGTTATATAATTAAGAGGAAAATCCAATCTGTACTGACTGGACATTAGCAAATCATGGAACGAAGAGATCATCGATCGGCAGTCCACAGTAATCGATCCTACAAGAGAAGTCATGCCTAATTAAGACTCCTGAAGAGACGCTCTGCACCAGGACCTTCCTGTCAAATTGTACAAAGTGACCAAATCATCAAAGCGCCAGCTGCGCAACAGCATTATGCCCAGCTAGCTGCAGAGCTTCAACCTTGACTTAATAGCTGCAATCCACAGCAGAGCCTGCGACAGGGGAATATTATGCGAGCCTGTCTCGGCGTAAACTCATCCGTAGTGTATAGCATGTAACGGGAAGATATGCTACATAATATGTCTAATTTTATGAGGAACAGATATCAGACCTTGTCGGGTAATTACTCCTCTGTTCATTGTCCGGCAAAAGATTCTGAAATACCTGATCCATTAATGTTTTACTGACCAAATGGAGATAGTATACTGGAAAAGCTAGAATCCCAGGTTTTTTTTCCCCAAGAGAAAGAATCCCAGGTTTTGCTTCTAGTTGTAGGTTACTCATTGTAGTCATTGGCACCTTGCATGATCTATAGGTGATGAGTGATGGCTTAGACCGGTTGAGGGCGTGAGGCCACGGCTAATGTCTCATCGCGAGTTTCTTTTCTCTTAATGAATTCTAATCATGACTTACTTAATCGAACAAGGTCGACACCAACGGCACTGCAATCGTGAAGAAGGAAGTCGTGTTGATCCACAGCTCGGCGAGTCATTGGCCTGGTGAGCGTAGCCGTCCTCACCGTGCAGGTGCAAAGCATATTGCTACGTCGCAGGGCAGTTGATTTGGGCACCAAACTAAAACTCATGATGGAATTCAGACAGTTGGATCCAATCTAGTAATTCCATGCACAGCAAATCAAAGTCCACAAATAAACTAGATCTTCGATCAGAATGGTCACGTTAGCAAAGAGCAAAAATGGAACAAGCACCACAGGATGACTAGATGCGTAAGTGTTGCTCTTATTGGTTCACAAGAGTGGACCTGCCTCTCCTAAACTCACAGCACCGCAACCATACTTCTAGTGTCTTACAACTAAGGCTCTGTTTAAAATAATTTCAGTTACAGCTTCTCTCATCTGGAAGCTGTCCTAAATGGTTGGCTTCTCCGTAGCTAAAAACCCTAGCAGCCTATTCGTACTAGTTGAAGCTGAAAGCCGAAAGCTGGTCCAAGGTAACTTCCTACTCCTTCGGTAGGCTAGGGTTCCAATTTTGTCACTAGAGTTGACGAAAATTATCCTCCTTCTACCAAGTATAAAATCCTAAACCCTATCCATCCGTTTCACCCTCATTCCCGGCCTGCACCCGTCACACCTAAAAACATGGCTGCTAAACACTAAATCTATTCAGCTAAGGCGTGTAGCCCTTCAGCTATGCAGCCCAACCGATAGCTATTTTCTAGAAAACTTAAGAGCCATATCAAACAGGGCATAAGAAGTGGAGGCCTCATCGTCCCTGTCGTTCACCACGCCCAAATCGACCAGAATCCTTCCTGTCCCTGAGGAGCATTGAAACAGGGTAGGGTTGTGCCTTTGTCCGTCTTTTAGAAATGCTCCATGCCAATCACGCATGCACATGCACTGTTTGCACTTTCCTTTCTGGTCTTCAGCAACACACGCATGCAAATTAATGGTGCAAAACACGCATGCGCCACGGTACGATTAAACTAGCCAGACAGATATTAGGGAAAAAAAACTAGGCAGATCACTTCTGCAACGTGCCAACGCCATAGCCTCGCCAGCGAGTCAGCTGAAGACAGATACTAAAAAAATGGTATGGCTAATTTGAGTTTAAAGGCATCCTCTAAGGATGTTAATGTGTTATCTTCTTTATCCATCTCCACCATTCTCCCTTTCCTCTTCCATACTCAATTCCCACCCTCTTTCTTTCTTTCTTTCTAACACAGAATTTTCGAATTAGAAAAAAAATTAAATTTGAAAATTTTTCAACATGAAAAAAATTAATTTGAAAAAAAATATAACTAAGCAAAATTTCAACTCTGAAAATTTTCAGCTCGAAAAAGTTCAAATTTCTCAAAAAATTTCAAATCAGGAAATTTTCAATTTGGAAAATTTCAAATAGCGTAATCTTCAACACGAGAAAATTCAAATCGAAAACTTTCAATTAGGAAAATTTTAAATCTAGAAATTCCAAATCAGGAGAAATTGAAGTGGAGAAATTTCAGAATGGAAAATTTTAAAAACTTTTGGTTCAAAAACTTTCAATTAAATAATTTTCAGTTTAAAAAAAATTGAGTTCAGAAAAAATTGTTTTAAAATTTCTGATTTGATTTTTGGTTCGAAAAATTTTGATTAAAAAACTTTTCAAAAATAGTTAAAAGATACTTCTTATTCAAAAACACAGGAAAATTTTGAAAATATAAACTTTTTTGAGTTTAAGACGAAGGGAATGCAAGAGAAAAATGAGATGAAAGAGATGCTGCCAAGTGTTGTGACATCAGAGCCTTTGAGGGGGAATGAAGAAGGTGTTACTATATATCATAACAAGATGACGTTCTCACTAAACCTTTGATGATGACGTCCTCAAATTAGTATTTCCATAATAAAAAACCGGCCTGAACCCAAGATGCATTGCCCCACCTTGCAAAATCACCATCCATGCCGCATGCTCGTGCAGCACCGCTGTCCTTCCTTGCTGTACAAGCCGCAAGCTGGCCTCCCTGCAGGCCTGCACGCTGCCCACTCGGCTGCTAATCAGCATGCTTCACAGAAAGCCAAACCAGCCTATTGTAGAGGCATGCTTCAGGCATTCAGATGCTTTTGTTTTCAAAAAACTCCTAGGCATCTAACTAATTCAATTACAAAACTTCTACGGTGTGTACTAGAAGATGCCAACCTGTTTTTTTATTAAACCATCCAACTGAGTACTGAAAACACCACATTTGGTAATTTGGTTCATCCACACAAATCTTTGTTGTACATGGAAATCGTCCATATTGGTGATGAATATTTGACTAAATTTGAGTTTGTTATGCTCTGGTTTGAGTTTGATTTAAATCGGATTTTCAATTTGAAGCAATTTGCGTTGAGACTGCCAAATTCTGGTTTGGTCGATTATTGCCAAGTTCTGGCTTGGTCGATTAATGTCTCGTCGGCTTGTGGTCGAATGTTTCGAATAGATTGAGAATCACTGAGTATCAAGTAGGAACCTCATCCACTCCTCAAGCCGCTTACAAATTCATTAAGCTATGGGCCATGTATTGTAAGGCCCTAATTTTTTTATAGTAAATATCAATAATGGGTACCATATACATACAGTACTAGTATTATGATCAGTGGTTAGTACATATATTCACAAATTGATATCACAACTACTCACATATTATTATTGCAACAGCGGAAGTAGTTCTTATATATTAATCTTACAAACCGAAATAAACTCTTGCAGTAGAAACATATGTATCTTATAGTATGCCTTTAACCAATGATCCCCACAGGCAAATGACAAGGTAAACTCTATAATAACTCTTTCATTAATGTCCCTAAATCCTGTGTCAAAGTACGTATGATTGGGGTAATTTGTTTCTTCACCTAAAAAAATATCAACGAGAGCAAGTTGATTACTTACGTACTCGCAAGACTTTTGCAAATCCTATAACACATGCAGGCCGATTTAAAGGAAAAGCTTCTACGGTTAACTTGCATAAAAGCCAGTTTGAAAATGTAAATATTGAATAGTATATTGCAAACGGAATTTGAATAAAAGCAATTTAATACATATAATAACAGTATGCGAGTACAAATAAGAAAATTTACATACCAGGGTGATATGCCCATAACCATGAACCATTCTCTGCCAACACATGGTAGAAACCAGAGTTCTATAAAAATAAAAACATTTAACTCGTTCTGGCGCACCAAGACTCCCATCACTGCGGGAATGGCTTTTCGAAAAGATTTACACTCTGTAGAAGTGTACAGTTTTACCTACAAGAAATAACCATCCCCTTTTGTCTAGCCAATAATACACTTCCTTTGGTGTGTCGGCAAGATTATAACATAACCGTTACATTACTTAACCTTAACTTTCCACCAGCCCAGTGACGATAAACCCATACTATAGTGGCAGAAGATGTGTGTACATAGTACGACAAATGGTGATACACCATATTATCCCACTTCTTCCTATAGCGTAGCGTACACCGTTGTACCAGTAAGCGTTATTCCCAACGCCACGATGTAGGCGTCCCTCCGAGCAATCTATAAAGGAACACCCCGTACTACTACAACCTACCAATGTGCAAAGCCAATTTTAAGTAACTTAATATGTTAAGACTGTCCCATACCAGCACTTGTGGCTATAGGGTAATTCTTGGGTTTAACAAACACTGAGTTAAATCCTTAATCTGAACCGAGCGATAATCTCTCCTTACACTATGTGCAAGTCCATGTACCTCCAACTATTGTCAGTAATCGTCCGTGTCAAAACCACAGTTTTACTTTCATTTTTAACCAAAATATCAACAACATTAAATAGTCATATACAACCCCTTTAATCATACTCAACATTTTAAATTGTAAACAACTTGAGTTTTTATTAAGCATGGCTAAGCATGATTACTAAGAGTGAGTAAAACCAGGTTAACATTAAGTATTATTTATGCTATTATAGGGTTATCAAGGTTTTCAAATCCATACTTATCATGGAAGTTCCAAGTCTACAGGTATAACTACCATTTCCCACAATATAGCAAAGTTTAATGAACATACACATGCAATAAAACATTTAATAAAATATTTATAAAACTGGGATCAACATGGTCAAAGGGGGTACTTGCCTTGCTTGTTGATTTTAGTTGCGAAGTCAGAGTCGAGTATTGCAGACTTTGGAATGTCAGAGTCTACATGTAGTTCAATGAAAATATAGCAAATAACAATTTTTAAATAGGGAAAAATTAGATGGAAAATTAAATAGAAATCTACTACACAGAACAGAGAATTAGGTTTAGAGTTTTGTTACGAATTCAAGATGCAAAAATTATTTGGCTTTAGACATAAGTCACCTTATAGTGAGTCATGTATATCAAGTATTTCTTTATAAATGTTTCTGTATTTTAAGGTTTGAATTAATTTAAAGAAAAGAAAACATAACCTAGATTTGTTTTCTACCTTTCTTCTTGGTCCATTTTACTTTTATTTTGGCTCAAGTTGTGAGACATATATTATTTTATTTTATATTTTTATTAATTTAGTTACATATATTTATTATTATTATTATTATTATACAATATATATATTTTTCTCTCTGGCCAAGCCATTAATTTTAGCCCAACTAGCCCATATCCTTCGCCTAATAGGTCTTAATCAATCCCTAATCTCTCATCTAACCTAATCCTCACCTCTCTCTCCCTTTCTTCATTTCCTCACCCAGCTGCCACCTGAGCTTCTCTCTTTTGCGTCTCACGCCCGAGCTTCTCCCTCACTTCTCTAGCACCGCCACCTTCGCTGTCCCCTCTCCTTGGCCACCGCCGCCTCTTGTTCCTGTGCCACTGCCACTTCTTGGCCTCCCTACACCTTCACACCTCCCCCTCTCTCTCCTTCTCATGCGCCGAATGCCACCTCGGCTCGCCTCACCGCCTTCCTCTTCATCAGATTTGATGGATCCATGTCGGGTCTCACATTTCCCACTAGATCCGACTGCCTCTCTTGAAGCCAACGACGCCACCAACAGCCCTCTGCCTGAGTGCCGTTGCTTCTTTACCCATGCCGCCCATTCTAACGGCCTCTCGGTGCCACTGAGCTAAGTTAATCCGCCCTTTTTTTCATTTTCCTTTTTCTTCTTCTCACACTCATCCCTTCTCATTTCCTACCTAGGTCATCCCTACTTGGTTGCGACCGAGTCCAACATACCTACTGTTGGAGGCACGGACATGGGCCGACAGCATCGCACACACGGAGGTCACCCATGCTGGCTTCTACCCCTTCGGCTATGACCAGCCCATCTATTCCCCAATCTGCCATAAGCTAAGTGCTTCTTCAGTTTGCTATTAGTTTGTTAATTGTTCGGTGCCATCTATGATTCATTCATTTGTGGAGTTAAGTTCAATAAACATTACTTGTATGTATTGGGTTCCTACGGATTAAATTTGTTTGCATCGGTGCTTGACCTTTCTGTCTTGTGATCATGAGATATATTTGTATATGTGTAGTTTAGATTACCTTGTATGCTTTTGGCATGGCCCGAATTCTTTGTATGATGTTGTACTTGGATCATGGATATAGCTAATATTATGGTTCAGTAAACTTTCATGCATGGGATTCTAAAATGAGGCATGGGGTCTGGTCGGCATACAAGTTTTTGGATGAATAAGATCTAGATGGTTGCTCTTTGTGCCTTGATAGAATGATAAGTACTCATGCACTAATGCTATTGAAATCTAGGGTCAGAGAGTAGCGCATATGTTTACATGTTGCATTTTCGTGAGATTAAATGGTACAAGTTCTAGTAATTTTACTCAGAATAGTGAGTAATGTGATTGCAGCTTATATAGTCATGTCCTTATAGAGAGTGATGTATGCATGCGATGTTTGTACATGAAGAAGTTCTAGTGATTTTACTCGGAATAGTGAGTAATGTGATTGCAGCTTATATACTCATGTCCTTATAGAGAGTGATGTATGCATGCGATGTTTGTGCATGAAGAAGGCATAGAAATGGGGTGAGGTTGATTTAAGCTATAATCATTCTGCTAAGTGTGTATCATCCTAGATTCCGTAGGATGTCATCTTACCCCTTTTTTATTATGAATTCTTTTGAGTTGAAATGTATGTGTCCTTATTTAACCAAGTGTCTCTAGATGATTTGGTTGTGAAGTACATTCTATCTCTGTGTTTACTTAAATATCTGACAATCTAGCATAATATGATCATGATGCTTGCTATAAGATTACAGAACCCATCATTATCTACTATTGTGTCATCTTCCTTTATGCATTGTTGCCATCCATATTACTGCTAATTCTATGTTTCAATTAATGTATAGTTGTCATTGATTTTATTGAATGCTTAAAAGAAGATCAATGATACTAAAACTTAACATTGTGTATCTTTTGGCTGCCAGAGAGGTGAAATGAAAGGTAGGGAAAGAAGAAGAGACAAATGGCTGCCCTTCTCTTGGCCAGCTAATCTTGCTCCCAGCGATAAAGGTCAGTAAATGAACTCGTAGGGGCAGTAGGTGGGGTTGTAGAGTAGTGTGGGAATGTTAGAATGTCTGTTCTTTTTATCTGACACTCAACCGACTTTGATGCCTTGTGAAACCGGGTTCTAGAGGCAAAACTTTGGGCTAGAGAGGCTAGATGGAAGGCATGTAGCGTGCCCTTCTGCCATTTGGCTATGAAGCATGGGCAAAAGGGAACAGCTGGTCCTGTAGTTTGGATGGCTTGCATGCAGTAGGTCGGTTTGGGGGACTGGGTCTGTAAACTAGTGGCTGGAGTCAAAACCATAGGCTCAAGTGGCAGGTGGAGGGCATGAGGTTGCCTCTACTGCCATTTGGCTGTGAGGAATGGGCAGAGAGACAGTTGGGTTCAGATTGGTTATGTGTATGTAGTGTATTTCTTTTTCGTAATTTCTGTTATTAGAATGTAACTCACAGTTGTACAATACTCCTCATGTAAAATTTGACACATGATATTTGTACTAAAGTTTCATTCTGTTTCCATTTATCAATGACTTGGATGAACTGAACTAGATGTAGTATCCTATTGAATAGAAATGCTTTATTCGAATATCAATTAAATGTGAGATGTGTTCGTTTACATTGCGGTTATGTGTAGATGTGTATGTATATTTTGTTGACATTGTGTATATGAGCATGACTATCTAAGCATATGGCTGAACATATGCCCAAATATCTGCCTAGGTTGGAAATTATTCATATTCACATTTGTACATATGTATATATACTTATGTTATGCTGCTGAAGATGTGTTATAAGTATCATGCTTGATTGATCTTTGAAATTTTGAAAGTAGGGATCCCGTTCTTTAACTGATAAAGTTTTTCTTAAAATGGGTAGAGAAAATTCAAATTAAGGCCAGACTTCAAATTTAAAATTTAAAATTATTCTTTCTTCTTTTTATTTTGAGGCTGTTACTTGTATCCAGACGCACAGCAACCTACCTCTTGTTCCACTCAACCACTTGTCTCCTAACTCGGGCCTTCTTCCCCAAATCACAAGAAAGTAAGCAATACCCAGGTCCCAAGAACATAGAGAAGGCGAGTACTAGCAATCGGACGTCCGATCACTGTTCATTCTGTCGGACGCTTCTTGCAACATTTTTTTCAACGTGTGCAACATTTTTGATTGACGTGTGTAACTTTTTTTTTCAACATATACAACATGTGTTTTTTGTGCCGATATTTCTCGTTTCATCATATCGAAAGAAAATGTTGCATACGTAAAAAATGTTACACACATACAAAAAATATTGCAAGCGTCAAAAAATGAATAGTACATTAGACATCTGAACACAAGTCAATCTGAAGAACATTAGATCCCAAATCCACTACTCAATCCATCTCTAACCTTCCCAAAGAAGAGAGATTCATTAACGATCATGGAATGCGAGTATGAGAAAATGCAATTTCAGAATGCCTCATTTCCTCCATGTACCCGCTTCTATTCCCCTGCTAACTGCTTTCTTCTCCCCAATTTTGAGGGCATGTGGAGGTCGCCGTTGTTCATCCTCTGTGAGCTTCAGCGGCATCCCGACCATTATCACCACAAGTGCCCCTCCATGAGCCTTGCCTGAGCTCCACCGACACCAGGGCGCGACCACCACCAGCGCCAACAAAGCTCCACTGCTGTGGGATCTTTGTTAGTGTTGACACGACCTCCCCCAATAAGCTTTGCACATCGCCATAGTCATGCGCCTCCTCCCCCAGGTAAGCGTGTTGTAGGTGTTTCCTTGAACTGTTGCAACTCCTTCATTGCTATAAGTGTTTTTGTTTGTTTCAATGTATCTTTTCCTAAATATTATAGCAAGTTTTATTTGTCACAGTAGGTGTTAATTGGTTATATTGGTGTATTTTCTTTTTGTTGCAAGAGTTTTGTTAGATTGTTGAGCTCTTCTGTTGCGATGAGTTTGTTGCAAGCAGAGCGGTGTTTGTTGTATGTCTAGAACCAATTGCTCCACTCATTGCAAATTTGTTGGGTCACTGTGAGAAAGGTCAGACTGTAGTTATTATATATTTTTGTTGCAAGTGGAAATTATAATGGTTACATATATTGTTAAAGAATGTTACTTCAACGTGTCCTTTCGAGAGAATAGTGAAGGCCTATTTGATAGAAGTCTAGATACTAGCTTCACCTGAAATCTAAAACTTGAAACTAAAATAAAGTAAATTAAATTTATATTTTTGATATAAAATGTAAATAAGATGATCTATCTAAACACTCTTAATATACTCACAGTTTTATTTCTATAGATCTGATAAAACTATAAACAAACATCGATTTAATAAAATTAGAGCTCTACCAAACACACCCTCCCCTCGCAGAAAAGCTCTCCCAATCCTGCCGTCACTCACTGGCACGAGGCACGACAGTCGGTCAGTTGTTGCGGTTTCCCGAACTCTCTCGCCATGCTACCGGCTCTCGCCGCCGCCTCGCCGACGCCGCACGCCACTCCCACCCTCTTCCGCGCCCGGTGCCGCCACCTCGGCCTCCACCTCTTACTCCGCCGCCACCACCTCCTCGCTGCCTCCACCGCGGCCCCCGCCGGCGCCGGCCACGGCTGCCGCCTTCTCGCCGACGCGTTCGCCTCCGGCGATGGTGGCGCGGAACAGGTAAGGTCCCTCCTCCCCTACCCCTCGTTCCTCAAGGTGTTTGCTCATATGACCCCCTCAGAGTTCCCCATTCTGGCCTTAAGAAGCTGGGATTGGGTTCCTCGCTTGAGTTGCTTCTTGCAAGTGTTCTAAAGTGACTGTCTCATGCTGGACCACGAACTTGACTCATCTTCTGTTCTTCGTTCACATGTGCGTGGGTCAAATAGTGAGATGTAGTGTAACCAGTAGTCGCATAGGGCATAGCTGTTCTTATGTTAGTACTATGTCTATGTGACTGGCTGTTTGCCTGTTCTGAACTCTGAAGGTTGCTTGGTATCCATTTGTTTAATATCTGCACACTTGTTAGTTGGTAAATTCGGATTGCAATACTCGGCCCAGTGTCAATCATCCTGGTACTCATATAAGTGAGATGAGTTGCAGCTTGATTGAGCTAGAAATGCCGGTCTTTGAGAAATGTTCAAAATGTGTTGGTTGAAATGCAACTATCTAGGAAATTAGACCCTTGTGGAGTCTTTCATTTTGGCAAATAATGTATGTTCCTGTACTTCCTAAGTAGTTACTTAAATTGATCTCAATGTTAAACTTTTAGCATAAACTTTCTTTGCATGCACTTTCTTTTAGTGTTGCTGTGGTCTGAATACATTGCTTTGTTTTGTGAGGATGTTGATAGTTTTGAGAGCACAACAATTTCAGGATCTGCATATATTGGCCTCTTTATCCGAATGCTTAGCAATTTTGCGTAATACATCTTCAGTGCAGTTATACAGGGATGTGGCTATCAAGAGTAGAGCACTGGAAGAAATCTTTAGACTTCTCTGTAAATCTACAATAACCCCAGAGGCAACTGCAAACATAACGAATAGAAATGCAAGGTTTTCTCCTCTCTACCATGTTGGCTGCAAAGGATACAACTGTTACCTTGCTTAGTAACAATGGATAGCCAGGCGAGAATTACTAGTATGTAGGAAGAATCTTGAATTACCTGATGACTTATCCAAACTTACGGTTCTCTTGCAGATGAAGGAGCAGGGTTTGTGTACCATTTGGAATTTATCTAGTGATAAAAATTTTATACACAAGATTTTGAGGAGTGATATCCTAATACATACTGTTAGGTTCCTAGATGATCGGGTTATAAAAGTCAGAGGCTGCTTCTAGTATCATATCAAATTTAGCTTTTAAGTCGTTCTAAACATGGAGCTCTGGTTGAAGGAGGTGTCATTCCAAAATTGGTAAGTTGTAGCTTAATTTTGCTCATATTAACAGACTAGTTCTGGTTGACACATGATTGCATGGAATTAACTTCCTTGGCTACAAAAACTATCTACAAAGAGATTCATTCCATCTTAAAGAAGTTCATAAATAAATATACGCAAACAAATGCGAATTATGTTATGTTACTGCAGTGTAGAAAGCCAGTCAAGGAGAGATGCATTAAGGTGGAATATTTCTAAACGATCTTCTATTGAATGATGATCTAATAAGCTAATACTGTTGCAATACCATTATATGTGCCCTATGACCTTTTGATAAGCTGTTAATCGAGGAACTTTCGGTAATATCTCAATATTTAGAACTAAATTGTAACATGTGTAGCATGCTAATGTTGTAACTTCTAAGCAATTGATGTAATGCTGTTTCAACCAGTGCCGCACTTAGATAGTTAGATCTGTCTTTTGTAATGTCAATATAAATTACTTCTTTTTTTTGTATCTGCATAGTGCTAGTCTCTTGATACTAGGATAATTGTCCAAGAGACAATTGATCTCAAGAACACGCTCATAGTTTTTGATCTTCCGAGCTTATTTGGTGTGAGAAATCAGAATCTTATTATGCATATGCATTCACTAAACCTTTCTTCTGTTATTTTCATCTTTCTCCAGTGCTTAAATTTCTAATTTCTTTTTGGAGGGCATAATGGTTTTGTTATGTGGGGCCGCACCTACTGCCGCCGGCACAAGGCAGGTTAGGAAGGCTAGCAATTTGGGGTTTTTGATTATGAGATTTGATGGGATTGGTATTTTGGGTTTTCTTTCTTCTGAAGTTCATTAGGAAAGGCATTAGCCTATTTATGGATTGGTATTTTGGGTTTCTTTCTTACGTGGTTCATTAGGAAAGTTGAGTAAGGCATTAGCCTATTTATGTAGCCGCATGGCATTTGATCAAGGAAGCAAGAATCAAATTACTTTCTACCTATTCTCATTGCCTAGTCTCCCTCCTCGCTGCCGCCATTGATCGGAGGCGCCCAAATTGACGATCATTACCTTCGAGGAGCCGAGGGCAGCTCCTCCAAGGTCGCCTTCTTCCACCACAAATGACGACTATAGGTCCTAACAACTTGGTATCAAGGGTCACCGATCCCGTGGCTTCCGCGACCCACCATGGCCGCGATCGACCGACAACGCTATCCCGAGCAACTCGCTCCATCACCCAAAGAACTCGCCAAGCTAGGCTCCTCGAGACGGCTATCACCGGATGGAACAACAAAGAAGAAGATGATCACGCGCCATCGAGCGGCTCGAAGACCAACAACGCCGTCATCATCCAAGGCAACGACGGCATGCGACGGCGCTTCCGGTCAGCATCATGCCGACGACCTCCTCGCTTCCACAAGCTCGACTTCCCCAAATTCGACGGAAGACGGACCTCCTCTTCCTCAACAAATGTGAGTCCTTCCACCAACAGCGGATCATGGAGGAGGAGAAGGTTTGGATGGCGTCATTCAACATGAATGGGCCTGCCTAGCAGTGGTACATGCGACTCCAGCGGGAGGAGGGCACACCGTGCTGGCGCCGCTTCTCGGAGCT
Organism: Guadua angustifolia; assembly: GCA_036346375.1. Classification (NCBI taxonomy): domain Eukaryota; kingdom Viridiplantae; phylum Streptophyta; class Magnoliopsida; order Poales; family Poaceae; genus Guadua; species Guadua angustifolia. Next base: position 17,901,834 of record CM070501.1, read on the forward strand.
ACTCCACCTCCGATTCGGGCCACCTATCCGAGCCAATCCCATGGGCGAACTTCGCCGCTTGTCACAGACGGGCTCCGTCATGAGTACAATGAAGCGGTTCATGGAGCTCTGGCGCGGCGTGCCCTCTCACCGAAGTCGCAACAGATTCAGATGTTCATGGCGGCCCAAGAACCCTCAAAGATCGATGTCCAGCTCCAAAATCCAATGTCCTCGAGGTCGCCATCACCGTTTCGGCGATGAGCGGGAGTTGAGTTGGTCCAGCGCCGGCCGCCATAGGGTATTTCGCCCACACCACCACCGCCACCGCTTCGCCGCCAAAGACTAACCCCACGGGCGCCAAGACAAGACGCGGCAACAAGCGAGTTGCCGCCACGCCGACCGAGATGGAGGAACGCCGCCGCCAAGGCTTCGCTTCAATCGCGACGAGAAGTACGTCCGGCCATAATCGTTTTGTAAGCATTGCCGTTTTGGAGATGGTTCACGATACGACGACGACATCACCGACGCCACCACCGACATCGACGCTACACGGACGCCGAACTCCGCGTGATCTCCTCCACGCTATCTCGAGTCCGTGACCGCCTCGCGACGATGCAAAAGTAGTGCAGCAGGCCGTCACATTCCAGCCCTCCTCGACTCGGCCTCCCACAACTTCTTTCACCGGTAAACGCAGACGGACGGGCGCTCCTTTGATTCCCGATCCCGGACCGCAGTTTACGGTGACCAATGGCGAAGGCTCGTGTCTTGGGGTCTACGAGGACGCCACCTTCTCCATCCACGGCGAGCAATTCCGCGAGAAGGTCTTCGTCGCCATTGGTGGGTTACGACCGTGCTCTCAGCACCGGTGGTTGGCGACCCTGCCCATCTCAGGATTTCGAACCTCACCATGCGCTTTTGGCTCACACCACAAGGTCCGCTTGGCGGATTGGGCCCGCCACATCTCCACCAATTGGCAGACTGTCCGACTCATGCCCGCCTCCTCCAGAGTTTGACTCTTCACCGAGCGCGTGGCCGCCGCTCCACGCCTGCGGCGACCATCGTGATACACCTACTACACTCGCCGCCGCCCTCGCCGCATCGCTACTCCCCGCCATGCACAAGGACGAGCTCGAAGCGGAAGGCAAGGACATGCTCGATCATGCAGCATCATACGCCGCAAAGACGCCCGCTTTCGCCGCCAAGGCCGCCATCAAGAAGGCCGACCATTCTTGGCGCTTTCGCGTCGACTACCGGGCACTCAATGAGCGGACCGTGCGGGACACGTTTCCCATTCCGGTCGTGGATGAGCTGCTCGACGAGCTCCATGGCGCCCAGTTCTTCACCAAGCTCGACCTCCGCTCCGGCTATCATCAAGTCCGCATGTTTCCCGGCGACATAGAGAAGACGGCATTTCGTACACACGACGGCCTCTATGAGTTCTTGGTCATGCCTTTCGGCCTGACCAATGCGCCGGCCACTTTCCAAGCGTTGATGAACGCGGTGTTCGACCATTCTCCGCCGCTTGTCTTGGTGTTCTTTGACGACATCCTCATCTTCAAGAAGACATGGTCCGAGCATCTCCAACACGTCGCGCCGTTTTCGCCGCGACTCCGCGACAACGCCTCGCCCTCAAGAAATCGAAGTGTTTTTCGGTGAGTCCTCCGTCGCTTATTTGGGCCACGTCATCTTCGCGACGCGTTGCCATGGACGCGGCAAAGTCCAGTCGTTGCCGATCGCCGACGCCGCAAGACGGCAGGTTTCTCCGCGGCTTCCTCGGTTGGTGGCTATTACCGCAAGTACGCCAAGGACTACGGGCGCCGCCGCCTCCTCTCACCGCCTCCTCCGCGAAGGAAGGTTTCGCTGTCGCCGGAGGCCGCGCCAACTTCGATCCCTCAAGGAGCCTTTGACGTCGGCGGCCAGTCCCTCGCCCGACTTCACATTGTTCGTGGGCGAGGCGACGCCGTGCAAAGCCGCGCGCGGTTTTTCACCAACAAAGGGACCCGTGGCATTCTTTAGCCGACCTATGGCCCCACGCCACCGGGGTCTCGCGGCATACGAGCGCGAGCTGATCACCTGCTCTGTGCCGTTCGCCATCGGCGTACCTTACCTTTTTTCGGGCGCCGTTCATTCGTCAAAAGCACCACTACTGATTTTTAAGTTTTTGCCGACCAACGCCTCGCCACCATTCCACAACATCAATGGGTCAGCAAATTGTTGGGCTTCGACTTCACCGTCGAGTACAAGCCCGGCCGCACCAACATCGTCGCCGACGCGCTCTCCCGCCGAGACATGGAAGAGGGCGCTCATGAGCATCTCCGCCGAAGCCGACATCGCCCAAGACCTTTGGCAGAGGTCGACCGTGACCCGCCATCATCACACGTTCGTCTGCGCAGTGGCGGCGGAACGCCGCGTGCTCCTTGGTCAGTGGTGGATGGCATCCTCTTGCATGGCGGCAAATTCTACCTTCCGCCGGGCTCCACGCTCCTCCAAAAGGTGCTCCAGGGCGTCCACGACACGGCACACGAGGGCATCGAGAAGACGTTACGGCGATTTCGCCGGGACTTCCACACGCCAGCGACGGGCGCCATCCGCACCTTTGTCCGCCATCGCTGATCTCGCCAACAACAAGACGGAGCATCTCCACCCGGACGGCTTGCTTTTACCTCTTCCCGTGCCATCCTCTGTGTGGTCCGACATCTCCATGGACTTCGTCGAGCACCTTCCTAAGGTGGGAGGCAAATCAATGATCCTGACGGTGGTGGACCGCTTCTCCAAGTATGCGCACTTCATTGCATTAGCGCATCCTTATTCCGCAGAGTTGGTGGTCGCCAGATTCTTTGGGACGTGGTCCGCCCATGGAGTTCCCACATCCATCGCCTCCGATCGCGACTCGGTGTTCACATCCACATTGTGGCAAGCCCTCTTCACACTTTTGGGCACCAAGCTTCACATGAGTTCAGCCTTTCACCCGAATCGGATGGACAAACGGAGGTCACAACAAAGCAATAGCTATGTATTCGGTGCATGATCGGGATCGCCACTAGAAGGGCTTAAATGGCTCCTTGGGCGAATACCTCTACAACACTTCCTTCCATTCGCCCTCAAGGACACGCCATTCAAAGTGGTCTATGGCCGAGAACCTCCGCCATTCGGTCCTATGAAGCCGGGATTGCTGGGTGCTCCGAAGGGTCGCCGCCATGGAGGATGAGATTTGTTTTTGGCCGACGTCGCGCTGCCATCGCAGCCCAAAGTGTGGCTAAGAAGTTCTCACGATCGCGCATCGCCATCGCTTTTTGCCGTGGGAGATTGGGTCTAGCTGCGGCCCGCCATCGGGCCCGGCCATCGCCGCGCCGCCTAAAGGCAGCCGCGCCAGCAGTATTATGGCCTGCATCAGTTGTGGCTGTGATCAATGAGGTGGCTTACAACTCGCCTTTGCCTCCGCAAGCTCGCCTCCATGATGTGTTCCATGGGCCTCCTCAAGAAGTTCTGGTACTCCTCCCAGCTTCCCCGCCCGCCACCCATGCATTTTGGTGCCGCCTGCTACTCCGCCCATGTCATGTCAAGATGCGCTTTGCCTGTGGCGCTCGCCAAGTCCTCATTCAATGGGAAGACCAACCACTTGGCAGCTACTTGGGAAGATGTGGACGATTTTGTTGTCGCTATTCCCACTTGGCGCTTGAGGACACGCTTGTCTTGGGAGAGATGTTATGTGGGGTCAAGACTCTCGCCACCAAGACAAGGCAAAAGTTAGGAAGGCTAGCAATTTGGGGTTTTTGATTATGAGATTTGATGGGATTGGTATTTTGGGTTTCTTTCACGTGGTTCATTAGGAAAGGCATTAGCCTATTTATGGGATTGGTATTTTGGGTTTCCTTTCTTGTAAGTTCATTAGGAAAGTTGAGTAAGGCATTAGCCTATTTATGTAGCCGCATGGCATTTGATCAAGGAAGCAAGAATCAAATTACTTTCTACCTATTCTCATTGCCTAGTCTCCTCCTCATTGTCGCCATTGATCTGGAGGCGCCAAATGACGATCATTACCTTCGAGGAGCCGAGGGCCGCCTTCCAAGTCTGCCCTTCCACCACAAATGACGGACTATAGGTCCTAATGTGTTTGGTGCATATGAAATCTTAGAATGCATGTCTTTTCTTGCTTGATATTCTTTTTCCATTAGCTGAATTGACAACTTCCTGTACTACTATACTTTGTTTTTTTATTTAATTTTCTTTGCGATGGTTATTTCCTCAATTGATTTAACTCTTGTGCATTCCCTTCTTCATAATCGAACTGTTTGAACTTTATATAAATAATTAAAACATTTGCCAATTCTTGAATAGAGTATTTATGATTCATGTTTTTCTAGTCAGTAGTACTTATCACTTGTTGACAATTGGAAATAATCAGATGCAGCATCCTACCTACTTTAGTCAGGACAGTTAGAATTTGAATCACCGGGATTTATTTGGCATCTCATATACTGGTGTTTATGTTTGTTGTGAGAGTGGCCACTGTCGAATATCTAAATATGGCATCTCATATACTGGTGTTTATGGTTGTTGTGAGAGTGGCCACTGTCGAATATCTAAATATGGGGCATGGGCACGTACCAAAAACACAAAGAATATGCCATATATGCTCAAGTAAGCATCTAGAAACTCTGGATATCACGGACCCAATTCTATGGGATAAGGTATACGCATAGGGGGATATTTCCACACTAGGAAGGACTCAATCGTTTTCCCGTTACGAGGAAACCAACTCGAGTACACTTGATATCCAGGGAAGTTTGGATATACTGCAAAGATCGACACAACGATGGACTCCTCATCAGCTACGATCTGGTATCCCAAGCCGACTACAACTCAACTTGAGATAGGGCTACCCCGACTATATAAGGCAGGGGGTGGGTATCCTCAGAGGGGAGAGACACAGATAGAGGGAGAGAATGAGGAAGACGCAAAGCAACCAGGAGCCGATGGACCACGCTTCATCAACCTTCAGCCATAGTTTATCCATTACTTTGACCCAATCCACAAGACGTCCGTTGCACTTTCACACAAGTGCGGAAACCGAAGAGATGCCAAGTTATGATGTTTACTAGATGACGCATTGCGTGGAAGCCGAAGAGCGCTGAAGGTTGCAACAAGACTCCAACCGTTGAATGAGCGCATCCGACCGCCCTAAGCGTTTGGCTTTGGGGCTACTATTGTCGATGCTTACGCCTATTCCCTTCTCGACATACCATCAAGTCGTGAGTCTGACGCTACATCACACATTTTTTACGCATATGCTCTACCCTCTACTCGATGCACTCGCTCGATTTTTTTTACTTGGCTCCATTCTCGAGTCAATACGGCTATCGAATAAAGGGTTGGGAGCCGCAACAGATATCTTTGATGCTGATGCTTCACTTTTTGCTCGATCCAGCTATCGGGCAAAGAGTTGGGGGCTACATCACGGCTTTGTGCTTGCATCACTTTACTCTATGGATGTGTTTGGTTTGAAGCCAAAACCTAGACGGGATGAGGCGGTCCATGTTTTTTCAGTCATCCATGCGTTTGGTTTGGCGATCTACCGGATGGGGTCATCCAAAAGTGGAATATGCTTCAAGATTCGGATGGATGTATCCGAAGAAATCGCCGGACGAGGCCGCCCAGCCATGCAATGCCATCCCATTCCCATCCACTCGCCATCCTCTCGCCTGTGAGTCCTCGCCGCCCACCCATCTCCCCCGCCCGCCCTCCAAGCGGCGCCTCATCTCCCACGCCCCTCTCCTCCGTCCAAGACCGCCTCCTTATTGAGTTGCATGCACCAACCAGCCACTCAAAAGCTTAAGTCGATGAGGAAAGGTGGGCAATTCACTTATACTTCAACACTCCCCATCACGTGCAGCCCTCGTGCCTAAGACATGGAATAGAAGTGGATGCAATTTTTTTAATTGCGCCAACCGGTCTTGAACTCGAGACCTCTTGACTCGATACCATATTGAGTTGCATGCACCAACCAGTTCACTCAAAAGCTTAAGCTGATGAGGAAAGGTGGGCAATTCACTTATACTTCAACACTCCTCCTCCAAGACCGGCGGCTCCCCTCCTCGTGCAAGGCCGGGCGCCTCCTCCAAAGCCGGGCGGCGACTCGCGCCGAAGAGTCCGGAGGATGGCTGGTCCGCCATGAAGCGCTGCCCTCTCGCAGGTTGCACTGCACCCGCTCGCTCATCGCCTATTATCTTCGCCTCCCTGATTTTTGGTGGCGCTTGAAATTCCCAATTCCTTGTTCTTCTTCGTTGTGCGGCTTACTAACGCTACATGCCTTGCGGTTACAGGTTGACGGGCGGCAGCCTTGTGCTCTTCGCCGATTTGGTCCTGCGAGAGTGCGCAGATGCGCGGCTGCGTCGGGCCATGGGCGTCAGGAGCTCCGCACTAGTGAATACCAGTTTGATGATGACGAGCCGCTGTGGCTCGCAGTGGTCAGAGAGATCGCTGTGTAAGTGCAGATTTTGTGTCCTTGTTACATGAATTGCTTGCTTGTGTTATTTGAGGATTGTTATGGATTGGTGTCTATTTCTGTCATTAGGGGTTTCAGGGGCTTGGTAGCCTTCTTGGCTGAGCAGCCGAGGCAATTGAAGCATCTGGAGTGGCCAGGCTTTCGGAACACGGTATGCCATTTGCATTTGTAATTCATATGTAGGTTGGGGTTTTTCAAGTACTGTCTTTATACAGTGTTGAGCATAATGTCGTGTAGCTCCCATATTAGGTTGCATTGCAATCAATAGGGACAAGGAATGTGTACTTGTGAGGATTTGTTGAGTTTGCAGCACATGTGGTGTAGGAATGTGTGCTATACTGCTAATGTGTGATGGCAGAGTGATGCAGTGGGTTCTATGTAAGATTTGAGTGTACGCTGTATACAGTCTTGACAAGTTTATCAAAGCAAAGAAACAGCCATCTAGATGATGAATGAAGCACGCATAATTTTGAACACTGGACCATATTACCTTCAACCAACAAGAGTGAATATGTATTTATGTTCCACAAAGGGCTAAATTATGTCCTTATCCTGATTCGAGTCTTTATTAGATTTACCCACTGTCAGTTCTCTATGAACCTTCATATATCATGTGCATCCTAAATGGAGGAGAACTTCCCCCCTCAATTATGACGAAAATATGCCTTGCGTATGATGTGTCTTTCATATCTCCTCACCATTTGGCTCAGTTTTTTTTTTCCTATTTCTTTTACCATGTCTAATAGGCACAGCAGGGGTAGCTAATTGGTTTTACATATTTTAGCTATTGATCATTTTGTCTAGTACACCATATTAGCCACCTTATTATTGTGATGATTTTACTGCCTTAGGCTGTCTAGATTTGTTAAGTTGCTACATCATTCAGGGTATATGTGCTCATATCTATGTTTAATCAAATCATCTTTATTGGCAGTTGAGGACGGCTGCGCTTACTCTTGTACTTGTAGCCTTGTTCATTGTTGCGTTGTCTTCTGTTGATGCCGCCCTTTGCTACATCTTGTCCTGGCTACTTCGGAAATCAGCATAGGTTACCGGTATGCTACTTGTTTCCTAATTGTATTACAACTTCCTGGTCCACAGTACATTTGGCCTTATGCAGGCGCATTGTTCTCCTATAGATGCAGAAATTACTTCGGGGGCACCTTCTTGGCATATTTTATCTGTTGCCAACGTGGTCCCCTGAGTCTTCTTCATGTTATTCAGCTGAAGGAGTGATTGCAAATTTACAATGCCTGATGCTGTATGCCATCAGACGAAGTAATTTGTAAGACACCAAATCTTTCAGTGATATTGACCCATTGCACTTACACGAATTGAAATGTTACCATTTTTTATGCTGTTGAGTTGACTGACAAGTGATTCATTGAACAGCAGGGAATACCCGCTTGTTGCGTGAGTCCGATTTAGCAGGGCAGGATAGTAGCAGCGCTGCAGCAGTAATTCAAACTCTCGTTGTTGATTGTATATCATGCAGACCTGGCAAGTTATGGAGGAGTGAATGATGCTATGCAGGCAAGTGCTAGTGGGAAGGTGGTTATTGTCCCTGTCTACCATGTCATCCTGACATGATTGAGAGTTAAAGAAATGCCCTGAAACTGATATTCATTTGTTGCAGATGTATTTATGTTGTTGCAACTGAATGCAAACTGTTTGGTTAAGAAAGTAAGGAAGATGCAATGAGTTGTCCACTTGCCCTTTCTTCTTTGATATAAGTAATTATGTCTAGTTGACGTGAGTTCTGATTAAACAGAAAATGAACTCATCTCCCAGAAATTTGTACTTTGTAGCTTGTTGTAGCTTGTGAGGTGTTTCAGTGTAAGAACACTCCCTAAGAATAGAACTCATCCAATGATCATGTGATGCGGCTGTCATGTCACAGAGAAATCAGATAGATACCATTCCTGATATCATGCCAGAGACACCAGATATTGTTGCTGTCATGCCACAGTGAAATCAGATCCCATAAGAAGTGTGCGGTGGCAATGAGCTCAAGTGTCTCCAACAATGCACATTCTTGTGGAGCATTATGTATTATCATGTAATTAGGTTATACATTAAGATTAGTGTTATCCCATCCATCCTTATCCAACCAAACAAAAAACTGGCTCATCCCATCTATCCTTATCCATCCAACCAAACAAAAAACTGACTCATCCTATCCATCCAACCAAACAGTCACCTGGATGACTCCATCCCATCTAGACCTGAATGGCCATATCCCATCCAACCTCGTCCTCCAACCAAACGCACCCTATATCATCGAGTAAGGAGTCGGAGGCTGCTGTAACTCAGATTTTGCTCTATTTTCTGGTCGATACTGCTATCGAGTACAGCGTTGTAGGCACAATCTCTTTATTTCTTTTACATGCGATTTTTTGCACGCATTTACTCGATCGCATGCTTAGCATGTCAGCGAGCAAAACCAAAGGGTGGCCATGCCTGAACCTGATGATGAGCAATTCTATCATACACGCATACAATCACCAGATTGTCAGACAGCTAAAGCTCAGTGGACGGCAGGAGACGAGGCCTCTAGTCGATTCTACATGCGCTACTCAGTAAGTTCATGTTCACTACAAAGTTTAAACCGTGTGGTCGATGAAGACTTGCAAAAATCATCTAGTTTCACTTCAACTTATATAGTGTTTATGTTATATGCGGCCTCTCCGAGTATACACTCGGGGGCTAAGTCGTTTAATAAAAGTTTTTCTAGCCATGTGTGCAGATATCATCAAGGATGCGCGTGGCTACGAAACTACTTATTAAGGGTCTATGAGTGTTAAATCAGATTTGCATCTACTCAAGCTACTCTATTTCATCGACAAGGGAATAGCAGACAAAGCACGATAGACAAGCAGATTAATTAGCATTTTCATTCAAGGCCACAGTAGCAAAAAAAGGTTCAACCATTACATGAGCATGTTCAAGCCAGGGAACCTTAGCTGGCGCCATCACCATCGCGGTAAGAGATAGCTTTAACTGGGCCACAAACCTCTCGGCAAGGTCTCCGAAGGACTCGAGTAGTCAGCAGCTTTGCTCACCTCACACGTGAATCATTTGTCCAGAATTGAGAAGTCCGGGTCTGGATGGTGGCTTTTCACCATGCCGAGAATGTAGGAAGTTGCAAGACGAGTCGATGAGGTCATGTGCTCTAGTGTCTCCGATTGCAGAGTGGCAAGTACCGCATCATCGCACTTTGTCGACCTCGACCACCTTCTTGCTAGCCTTCGCATTGTCTCGTCAGACCTTGGCCTTGAGTAGCGTAGCATTGCCAGCAACTTTCTCTATATTCAGCTTCTCTGCCTCCGTCCTCAGCTTTTTCGCCTCCTTCCGCTTCTCAGCCTCTGCTTGTGCAGCCTTTAAATTGGTGTTGAGTGCCGCAAGCTCAGCGTCTTTTATCTTGAGCACTTGCTGGTTGGCAGCCAAGAGCCGCTCTGTTTGTTGATGAGCTTACTCGCAGAAGGTTTCAGCCTCAAGTAAGGTATTTGCATCACGCTATGAAAAGAAGCCAAGAAGCGTAAAAAACAGAGCAAAATATAGGACAGGATTGTTCGTGGTCACATACCCAAATCTGGGCTTCAAAACAGACCAGAACATTAGAGGCGCTAGCGGAGATGGAGGAAACAAAACAGAACATCGGAGGTGCTGGCGGAGCTGGAGGAGTTATAGTTGTCGCTGCAGCAGAACCGCCAGTATGCTCAGCAGGAGCTGTCGGGGAGAGAGCTATGATGATGGTGGACGACAAGGCAGCCGTGGCAATTTATCGACAGCGCCGCTGAGCGCATCCTTCTTGCAAAAAATCCTCTATCTGACACCTCCGAAAAGGAAAAAAATCATGAGGAGAAAGGAGAGGTGACTTACTTCGCCAAACGAACCTTTGCTTGTACATTCTTCCTTGATGCAGTTTTCTTTGTCAGGATTGGTCTGGTCTTGGCAGCTAGCTTCTCAATCGGTGCAGCCGATGGAGATGGTGCTGGCGGGTTAGGATCAACGATGTAACCTGTTAACAAGTGATTACTATGAACAAAAGTTCGCGAAGAATGAATTCAACAAACGTTACCCGATAGTGGTGTTATCTGCTCAACCACCCTAATCGATGGAGAGCCCGCTCGAGGAGACGTTTGCACGTCGACCCCCCGAGCGGCCCACTGGTCGTCCAAAATCTGTTAGATCATGTCAGAAGTAACTTTATAACATCTAAGTGAGCGATTAAAGATCACCTGCTTGGTTGGTCTCGACGATGAGGTGTGAGGGCGCTTGGCTGGTCGACAGGGTGCTAGAGACACAGACCTCCTTGCTCGAGGGGACTCGGCCACCTCTTGCTCTAGAGCCGCCTCACCATCACTGGGGACAATGGCAGGCATCGGATTGTTCAAGGGAGGAACAACGTCGGCGGGGACAGAGCTCGATGCCGGATCATCATCTTGGTTCGGCTCGTCCTCCAGGTCGATGGTTCCCGTGATCGGCCCACATTCTTCGTCGAACTTGGCTTCCTAAGGAAATACTGGGTTAAAGTAAGAGGCAGATGCACGAACGATGCATTACGAACCACGACGCAGTACTCACCTCTGGCTGAGGATTGGCGAGCAAGTACGCCTCGATGCCGCAAGCGCTAGGTTCTGATCCCTGAAACATCTTGCTTAGCTTGGAGGAGACGTCCGAATCCGACAAGTCTGGCAAGATATGAGTCAGTTCACCGTTTATCAACTAAATCAAAAGAACAACAGTATCACGAGTGCTTACTTCCAAGATTGTTCTTGGTGGCATCATCAACGCTGGAGCAGTCCCAGGCCAAGTAATCCCGACACTTCAGCGGATTCGTTCGACGCATTATGAAATCTCTGGCTACATGCCACCCAGTCAACCCGATTTTCCTCAACTCCTCGATCTTCTGGATGTAATAAGTATTGCGGGCGGTCGAAGAAGGGGCTTTCGTCCAGAGGTCAATCGGATTGGGGAGGAGTGGTCGATGAGCTAGAGGGCAGTTCATGGTGTTCGAAGAGGTGATGTAAAACCACTGTTTCTTCCAGTCTGACTGCTAAGAAGAGGTTATGGGGATAGGAATGTATGAACTCGATGCTCCACTGCAGAGGTGGAAACCAGCACCCCCAACAGCATCATTTTTCGTTGCCCTCTTCAGGCCATATAAGTGGCGGAACAGATTGAGACAGGGCTGGATACCCATATACGCCTCGCAAAGATGGACAAACACGCTGAGCATGGTAATCGAGTTAGGGCTCAGGTGGAAAAGTTGGATCTTGTAGAAATCCAAAACCGAGCGTAAGAATTGAGAAGGGGAAAACTGAGTCCGCAACAGAAGAAGGCCTCAAATGCAACGGTCTCATCCTCATTCTAGGGGATGGGATACAGCTCACCGAGTGACAACCTCTAATGGAAGAACTCCCGAGGAGGAACAAAGCCATCCTTCACCAATTCGGCAAGGCGCTTCTCCGTCATCACTGATTTCTGTCACACCTTTAGAAGAGCCTTGTCCTCAAAGACCGCTTCGCCGCTGAGTGAAGTGGATGTGGCCGTCTCTCAGTTTCTCTCCGTGATTTAATGAACTTCGCATCGATCAAGGGCTGGACGCCATCGGGAAAGACGGGGGACGGATTCTTCAAGGATGGCGACGCTAGGGTTTAAGGAGCGCAGCGGAGGTTTCGAAAGTAAAACTGGAGGCAAAGGGGGAACAGCTATAGTTCCAGATCTGGGAATTTATAAGCCAAAATCTTCTCTCCAGGCAAACGGTTCACTCCCCGTGGCATGACGCCTCGATCGGTGGAAAAAGCGGAATGATGGCACTGCACGAATCTTGACATTGTAGACGAAAGCAATAAATGCTAAACTGCTCAATGTTTAGATTTTCTAACTCTACTCAGAGTCGAGTCGATGAATCAACATTGAGTAATTTGTGGTCAACCAAAGGACTCGAGTTGGGCTGATGATAGGGCGCTTGACCCAGCAGCATCCCTACTCGATACTTAGTGATTCCCCATCTACTCGAATCGTTCGACCACAAGTCAGCAGGGCGTTACTCGACCAAGCCAGCATTTGGCAGTAATCGACCAAGCGCTTGAGCGGACCTCCGCTGAGCGAGTTCGGGGGCTACTGTCGAATATCTAAATATGATGTATGAGCATGTACCGGAAACACGAAGAATATGCCATATGTGCTCAAGTAAGCATCTAGAAACTCCGGATATCACGGGTCCAATTCTATGGGATAAGGTATACGCGGAGGGGATATCTCCACACTAGGAAGGACTCGATCGTTTTCCTGTTACGAGGAAACCAACTCGAGTACACCTGGTATCCAGGGAAGTTTGGATATGCTGCAAAGATCGACACGACGATGGACTCCTCATCAGCTATGATCTGATATCCTAAGCCAACTACAACACAACTTGAGGCAGGGCTACCCCGACTATATAAGGCAGGAAGTAGGTATCCTAGGG
>CM070501.1:17914892-18067750 GCA_036346375.1 Guadua angustifolia
CAAAAAAGTGGAGTGGCGGCCCACCCTTCACTCATCACCCGTCGATGTCGTGGCGTCTTCTTCCTCCCTGCAAAGTGCGACATCCATGACCGGTTTGCTTTTGCTCTTGCCAAAATAACTCGGCGGCAGCTTGCCGCAGCGTGCCTCTGCACAGGTGGCGTTCCCCACGATGCGGTCTCCGCCGCCATCGGGTCTAGAAAGCGTCGCGGTGGCCCGACAAGCGGCACAAAGGTGGCGGTCATCACGCAACCTCTTGCCCCTCCTAGCGGAGGCGTCGGCGAAGCGGTGGGCAATCCCGGAGTGCTTCGCGGCTGGTTGACGCGTGGCGTATTGTAAGCGGTGTCGGAGGCGTCTCGGCACCACGCCCAAAGGCTCGGGCATCTTTTGATGATGTTGGAAAACCCTCTTGAGCATGGTGGCGAGATTGCGCGAGGCGGTCGACCTCGTACTCGGAGGTCCTCTGCAAGGCCACGGCCCTCTCCGCCCGGCTACAGCATAGTAAGCAATATGTCGCGGCGGGTTCTTTCTTGTGCCACCATCAGTATCCGCCGCTCCGCTCCGTACCGGCTCGCCACATGGCCCCTCACATTGCCTCACCGCTCAGTGCTCCATGCCCGGCCGTGGCGTATGGTGTACCGAGTGAGCTGCGGCAAATTACTAAGCTCATGAAGAGCTCGGCCGAATACACAAAGAGAGTGGTGACTTTTGCCGGGCGGTGAGCGGCGAGGCGAGTCTTGGTCGAGCCACCTGCCTCTTGTCCCGTGGTCGGGACCCAATATGCAAATCCGGACCATCTGTGTATAATGCACTAGTCTGAGGATCACGCTAGTGCACACAGGCTCAACATTAGTGAATATCATAATCATACACAAGCGTAAATAAGATAAAGACATAATATATTAAATATTAGCGGTTGTATGACCTTATGGTCAACTTACTTAGCAATGCCTCACAAAAGGCCGAACAACAAATTGAGCTACAAGACGGAATGAAGACGTAGATAACCCCTCGGTATACCACGAACCCAATCGACAAGGCTCAGACCCTAAACATTCGCCCCTTCATGGTACTCCTTCTTACTGCGATGATTTTTTGAGGCAAGGGTGAGTACACCAACACGATTTCAACAAGTTGTGTAAGTAATGCAAGTCTAACATAGCTATATGCAAGGCTTATTCCAAAGGAATGGCTAAGTGGCTCTCAAGCGATGGCGGCATTTTCAAACATAAGCAATATGTAGATTGAAAAGACGATAAAACAAATAATAACAAGTAAATAGATTCCATTGTTTCTCAAATCAAACCCAAGTTCTCCATCCTAAATCAAGTTCCATTATCCACGGCATCTCATTGCATCCCCAAAATCCGCTTGTCCATTTTAATTAACTACCCCTTGGTCAGTATTTTCAGCATTGCTCAATCTGGTAAACACGGCCATCCGAATAGATTCTACACTCTCTGAGAGGTTATGCACTTTACCCACACGATATAACCATGCACCACACAAAGTGACGATTATAACAAAGCCTTTACAATGCATCCTCTTAACCCGATGCTACCCGCTAAGGTTTCAACATCTGAAGGGCTACGCCGCCATGTGAGGCCCCCCTCTTGCGCCATGTGAGTTTCCCGTGCATCGGGACTCACACCACCATAATAGCACTTAAGTTAAGCATTTGCAAATTAATCACTAGGTCATGCCCATAACAGACGTAGTACGCAAGTTTGACTCAGGTCAAAGGCTCGCATAGGTTAAGTCCTTAGGATTGATTAAAGTAAGACATACACATACCCTCAGCTCCATTGAGCCCACCCTAGCACACTGCCCCTTCCACTTGCTTCAATCTAAAGTGATTACCTCCCGCTTGGTTACCAAGCACCACGTGCTTTTCACAAATCAACATCGTTGCATGACTCATTGTCACAACAACTCAATCTCTTTGTGCGACCACACATGGCCTAAAGTTATCATCATTGTTCCATATTCCATTAGTCAAGATTATTAAACAATATTCCATGAGCATGTGATGGCGCGGGCATGGCTAAGCAAATTCTATTTCGTTCTAACCATCCATGTTGATTTTCTATTAACCAACTATAATTAACCAACCTAGGGTGACAAGTGGATCTTGGCATACAACTTAACAAGGTAGGGTGTAATTCAAGAGGGTATAATATCTAAATCCCCAATCTAGGTCTAAATCATTTGTACACATGAAATAACAAGTGATAAGGTAAACCAAAATAGCATGCAATCTAATTTATGGGTGCAACATGATCAAAGCACAACTTGCCTTGCTTAAGCTCTGGTATTGCTCAAGATTGCTCTTGAAATAATAATCCTTCTTGAGCACCTCGCTCAACTCAACGCCTCACGCCGAATCGAGAGAGAGAAAAGCAAATAAAAACCAAAACCATAGAGCAAACAAATTCAAAAAATTCAAATAAAATCCACCATTGGAAAGATCTCAATTTTACAAATTTTTAGGAATTTGAATCACCTCAATCGGAGTTCAAGATATGAAAGTTATAAGGTTTTGAAGTTTGGAAATTCTGAAAATACCACTGAAATTAGAAATTCCGAATTTAGTGAATTATTTTTATATGGAAAAAATCCGATTTTCACGCTCGAACTGCATTGACGGCGCGACGTGGCGATTATGGGCCGTTGATCTCTAGATCAGCAGTTCACGCTATACTGGAGTTCCCTATTCACCCCGGCCGGCGTGTCGAATCTGGACCGTTGGTGGTTGATCGGACGACGCGATTCTTCCCGGCGGTGAGGGCGAGATACGGCCACAATAGTCCGCTCGGAGCGGAAAAACAACCCCGAACGGCGTTTTCAGCGCAGCCCGGCGTGAAAAGCGATAGCCTTGACGCGGCGAACTGGTGACTCGAATCTGAAACCCGTGCAAGGCGATCCACGGCTTGATGACGGCGAAGCGGCGAAACTAGTGGCCAGCGCTTCACGGAGAACTTCGAGCTCTCGAGCATTTTACAAGCGATTCAAAAGCGAAGGTTAGAGCTGCTGGTCAAGCAAGGTGGTGAGGAATCTTGAGGAGAAACCGCGGCTTTTATAGCCTCCATATGCAGCGCAAAGATGGAAACCCTAGTTTCCGAGGCGAAAACTAAGCGGCGGCAAATTTGAAGCTTCGATCGGAGATGATGAAGGCAGCATTCACCGACGCGGCATCGACGGACACGCGAAGATCTCCTCGAATCAGTATTTCCAAAAATCGGACGGCGGCGGTACGATTATTCATGCGAGGCCGCTACTATTCATTCATAAATGCTTGAATTTCCTTTTAAAATATTTTCATAATTTGTTTTGATTTAATTATGGCAACAAAAATACTCTAAAATTCCAAAAAAATCTCAAAAATATTTTGAGTTGTTCTGGACTTAATAAAAATATTTTCACAAAAACTTTATTTTGCAATTGTCTTTTTATAATTATTTCTTGACAAAAGATAATGTAATTTAATTCAAAAGAATTCAAATAATTCTCGAAAAATCCAATAAAATTCAGAAAATCACAAAATTCATAGTTAGCAATAAAATAATATTTAATAATTAAAAAGCTAAAATTTTGGGATGTTACAAACCTCCCCTTACGGAATCTCGGCCAACAGATTTAGGGCTAATAGAGAATGGTTTGGGAATTACGCCTTGAGATCTTCCTGCTAACTCGATAGCTTCTAACGGCATTTGATATACTGCACTCTGAGACATTTCCTAAATCATGCGACACCTGAAATACATAGCAAACTCACGCTAATGAGTGTGGTTACTTCAACTACTATGCAACCTTTTTCATGTGACTTAAGATCTTAAATGACCCTACAAACCTAGGTGCAAGCTTCCCTTTGACATAGAACCTCTTAACTCCTTTAAGAGGAGTAACCCTAAGATACACGAAATCATTGGGTTCCAAAGCTCAAATCCGTCGGCGATTGTCGAAACAACTCTTACATCTGGACTGTCTTTGCTTTTCGATCTTTCTCCGGTTTGGTCCTCTAGGGTTGGTTTTACCTCTAAAGCGGATGAAATCCTTCTTGTCACAACCTCTAATCTTAACTCACGAAATTCTCTCACACGACTCAAAATCGTAAACTTCCTTCTATAACATTTACACTTTGTGGCTTTTAAAACTAAAGCATCGACTACTACATTAATTTGTTCCCAGATGATAATAGATTCCAACATTATAATCCTTAATCAATTCTAACTATCTTCTCTGCCTCATATTAAGATCCATTGGTGAATATGTATTTGAGCTCTTATGGTCCGTATATATATCTCACATCTATTTCTAATGAGATAATGCGCCATCCTTAAAACATGAACTCGGTACGCTAACTCTAAATCATGGGTGGGATAATTTTTCTTCATCGCGGCCTCCTTTGTCTCGATGCATCACAAGAATGTCAAAACTACTCTGAATATCCGGAAGTACTATCACGGGTGCAGATGTTAACCGCTTCTCTAGCTACTGAAAACTTTTCTTTGCACTCTGGCGACATACAAGCCTCTTTTCCTTCTTCCCCAAAACTAATCGCCAAATGCTCGCATGCTCTTCTCCGACTTAGGATACATAAGGTATAAATCTATCAAATTAACCACAAATTTGTCCAAGTATTCCATAATCGCTTTATTTTTCATGCTTATAACTCAAAATTTGGGTCATTAGGCGTCACGTAAAATTCTTTGCAGCTTTGAACCATAACTAAAAAAATAACCTAAAACTTCAAAAATCTTTTTGACATATCTCTTTTATTACAGGAATTGGACCCACGGGTCATATAATAACGGAAATATTAAATTGGCAACTAATACTTTAGGTACGACCAATGACTGTGAATCATGATCCTAAACATGTCAGCTAATCTTCCTCTTCTTTGCCTCCTACCGCGAGATATCAAGCGGAGGTTGCGAGCTCTTGGATAGCTGTCTTCGTCCTCTGATTTTGGTTGGCGATGAGAGAGTCTTCTGGCGGATCAACGGCGGTGTCAATCGTCTAAGTATCTCCAACACAACCTCCACGTCTGGGCT
Organism: Guadua angustifolia; assembly: GCA_036346375.1. NCBI lineage: Eukaryota > Viridiplantae > Streptophyta > Magnoliopsida > Poales > Poaceae > Guadua > Guadua angustifolia. The sequence goes on from CM070501.1 coordinate 17,919,944, forward strand.
TCATCTCATTGTGATATGATTGATCCTTGCACGTGTAGTTTATGCGGAGGCGATGCTCCGCTGCATCGATACTCGATTTCCTCCCATCCTTTGGAGCTTTTGAAGGGGTAGTGTTCAAATTAAACGAACCGGCGTAACATTGCCCTTCTTCCGGACACTTGTTAGCGAAATGTCTCGCTCATGGCATGAAAAGCACCTCTAGCATCAGTTTGTTGACTTCGAAGCGCATTGCCCATTGGTCTTTGAGAGTAAAATTGACTAGCGGTATGGTGTCGGGCCGGTGCCTGGGTTAAACGCCGAGGTGAATCTAGCAAAGCTAGCGAGGTGTCATCCTCAACCGAGATGATTTGCCGCCTCGCACGACTAGCCATCTCGCTTATGGTCTTCACCCAACTCCTGCGCTTATCCTCAAGGATTAAAGCCTTATTGACCAACTCGAAAGTCGGGGAAAGTGTGGGTGATCAAGCCCACTGCGATCTGAGTTTAAACCCTTCAAGCGAGGCGCTAGCCTTATCTGTAGCCACATCCTAAGGTGCATAGCGTGCTAGCTGTGTGAACTTATTCAGATATTCCGCCACCGGACTGGCCTCCTTGCTTCAAAGTCTGAACTCTTCCTTCTTGAGCTCCATCATCCCTTAAGCACATGGTATTGACGGAAAGCCATTATAAACTCTTCGGGTAATTTCTGTGGCGTTTCATATCTTTGTTTCTTTCTTGATAATTCTCCCACCATTATTGACATATTCCTTCCGGTTGGTGTGAAGCATACAACACCTTTTCATTACCCTCACACTTCTGCGTGATATGTAGCTTTCTCTCAATGGTCCTCAACCAATGCATTGGCTTCCAAAGGATTAGCATTGCGAGAATGTTGGAGGCGGGTTCTCATAAGTCCGGCAGTTTAGAATGAGAACGCTGCCCAATGTTGCCGTGTTGTATGTTGTGGTTTCCTACGTGGGTTGGTCATGTTCGCATCTGCTGCATCATTATCTCTGCATAAAATTTGGGTTTGTCTTGACTATGAAAGCTCCTAAGTTCTGTACATCTTTGGTGGTCTTTGGTGGTGTTGGCGTCCCTCATCGAGGATTGTCATTCTGCGAAGACCACTTCCGATGCTCTCGATTACCACAGTATTCACCATCTGTCGAGTTCTTTTTGGTTAGGCAAGATAGAAATAGCATAGATGAGATGCAAGAATTTCTAATTGTGGGGAATAGGTTAAACCAAACTTTATATCTTTATTAATTATCTTGGTATGGTTGCTTACAAAAGCCTAAAAGCTTTGCAACACATAACACTTTCTAAACAAACAAGAAGAACCAATTCAACCTAACACACAAAAACTACCGTCTATATGAGCGACACTCCTATCTTACAAAACACGACTCCTACACATGAGTCTCAACTGGCTATTTAAACCACTGAGTCTTCTAGCTCTTGAACCGCTCCATTGGTCCGTTCTTCCATGAGCTTTGATAATTCTTTCCTTTGTGATTATTATGGCAGTAGCAAGCACTCAATGCCACCTCCTAAAGTGTGGTATATCGTTTTTCTACTTAAGATAACTCAGGTAAGATTTTAACTCGATTCAGCAGAAGTAAGGGAAAGAAATTTCAGCAAAAAGAATTTTTGGTAAGGATGGAAATAGAAGAATGAGATAAGTCAAGAACACATTATTCTTTTAGGTTAGGACTTTTAATTTTAGAAAATAATTTTGAAGGACCTATAGGGACGACCAACTATCTAGGGCCAAAACCTACAGTCAGCATGGCTCTGATACCACCTTTGTCGGGACCCGAATATGCAAATCCGGACCCTCGTGTGTATCTTGCACTAGTCCGGGAGATCACGCTAGTGCTATAAGGCTCAATATTAGTGAATATCATAATCATACACAAGCGTAAATAAGATAAAGACATAATATATTAAATATTAGCAGTTGTATGACCTTATGGTCAACTTACTTAGCAATGCCTCACAAGGCTGAACAACAAATTGAGCTGTAGCGGAATGAAGGCGTGAGATAACCCTCGGTATACCACGAACCCAGCTGACAAGGCTCTACTCCTAAACATTCGTCCCTTCATGGTACTCCTTCTTGACCTTGATGATTGATTTTTGTAGGCAAGGGTGAGTACACCAACACGTACTCAACAAGTTGTGCACAGAATGCAAGTCTAACATAGCTATATGCAAGGCTTATTCCAAAGGAATGGCTAAGTGGTTCTTAAGCTAGCAGCATTTTCAAACATAAGCAATATGTAGATTGAAAAGACAGTAAAACAAATAATAACAAGTAAATAGATTCCATTGTTTCTCAAATCAAACCCAAGTTCTCCATCCTAAATCAAGTTCCATTATCCACGGCATCCGCCATCCCAACCGATTGTCCATTTTAATTAACTACCCCTTAAGTTGTAATTCGAGCATTGCTCAATACTGTGAAACACGGCTATCCGAATAGATTCTACACTCTCTGAGAGGTTATGCACTTTACCCACACGATATAACCATGCACCACACCGGTGACGATTATAACAAAGCCTTTACAATGCATCCTCTTAACCCGATGCTACCGCTAAGGTTTCAACATCGAAGGGCTATGCCGCCTACAAGGGGCCCCTCTTGCGTATGTGAGTTTCCCGTGCACGGACTCACACCACCATGATAGCACTTAAGTTAAGCATTTGCAAATTAGTCACTAAATGCCCATATGAGGCGATGTGGTACGCAAGTTTGACTTCAGTCAAAGGCTCATAAGGTTAAGTCCTTAGGATTAATTAAAGCAAGACATACACATACCCTCGGCTCCATCGAGGCCACTACAACTTTTGCCCCTTCCACTTGCTTCAATCTAAAGTGATTACCCTCCGGTTGGTTACCAAGCACCACGTGCTTTTCACAAATCAACATCGTTGCGTGACTCATTGTCACAACAACTCAATCTCTTTGTCGATCACACATGGCCCACAAGTTATCATCATTGTTCCATATTCCATTAGTCAAGATTATTAAGCAATATTCCATGAGCATGTGATGACGTGGCATGGCTAAGCAAATTCTATTTCATTCTAACCATCCATGTTGATTTTCTATTAACCAACTATAATTAACCAACCTAGGGTGACAAGTGGATCTTGGCATACAACTTAACAAGGTAGGGTGTAATTCAAGCGGGTATAATATCTAAATCCCCAATCTAGGTCAAAATCATTTGTACACATGAAATAACAAGTGATAAGGTAAACCAAAATAGCATGCAATCTAATTTATGGGTGCAACATGATCAAAGCACAACTTGCCTTGCTTAAGCTCCTGGTATTGCTCCGAAGATTGCTCTTGAAATAATAATCCTTCTTCCGACACCTCGCTCAACTCAACGTCTACGCGAATCGAGAGAGAGAAAAGCAAATAAAAACCAAAACCATAGAGCAAACAAATTCAAAAAATTCAAATAAAATCCACCATTGGAAAGATCTCAATTTTACAAATTTTTAGGAATTTGAATCACCTCAATCGGAGTTCGTATGCGAAAGTTATAAGGTTTTGAAGTTTGGAAATTCCTGAAAATACCCTGAAATTAGAAATTCCGAATTTAGTGAATTATTTTTATATGGAAAAAAATCCGATTTTTCCCGCCCGAATCCGTACGGCGCGACGTGGCCGATTATGGGCCGTTGATCTCGAGATCAGCAGTTCACGCTACCTGAGTTCCTATTCACCGGTCGACGTGGTTTGAATCTGGGACCGTTGGCGGTTGATCGACGACGGCAAATTCTTCAATGATGGCGAGGCGAGGCGGCGTAAGTCATCGGGCGGAAGAAACGACCCGACGGCGTTTAGCGTAGCTCGGCGTGAAGACGTGACGCCTTAGCGGCGGCTTGAACGGTGACTCGAATCTGAAACCCGTCGCGGCGAAACGCAGCGGCTTGATGGCGGCGAAAGCGGAAAAAACTAGCGGCGGCGCACGGAGAACCGCGAGCTCTCGAACAACCGGCGGCGATTCAAAGCGAAGCTTGAGCTGCTGGTTGCATAAGGTGGTGAGAATCTCGGGAGGCGAGGCCACGGCTTTATAGCCTCCCGTATCACGGCGCAAAGATAGAAACCTAGTTTAGAGGCAAGACTAACGACGGCGGCAAATTGGAAGCTCGATCGGAGCGATGAGCAGCATCCACCCGATCGATCATCGGCTGCCACGAAGATCTCCTCGAATCGGTATTTCCAAAATCGGACGCGGTGTACGGTGTATGGGCGGGCCGCTACTATTCATTCCTTAAATACTTCGAATTTCCTTTTAAAATATTTTCATAATTTGTTTTGATTTAATTATGGCAACAAAAATACTCTAAAATTCCAAAAAAAATCTCAAAAATATTTTGAGTTGTTCTGACTTAATAAAAATATTTTCACAAAAACTTTATTTTGCAATTGTCTTTTATAATTATTTCTTGACAAAAGATAATGTAATTTAATTCAAAAGAATTCAAATAATTCTCTAAAATCCAATAAAATTCAGAAAAATCACAAAATTCATAGTTAGCAATAAAATAATATTTAATAATTAAAAAGCTAAAATTTTGGGACGTTGCATCTTGGTGGTAGTGGCGGTGGCGGTGTGTCATGCTGGAGGGCTTGCCAGTAAAGCGCAGTGGCGTCTGCTTTAGGGCATCTTGAGGCCGCCTGGCGTCGCCTGGTTGGTTAGCCTTGAGGACCTCAAGCCCGCCTTGTCAGTGTGCGGCATGGGTCCCGTGGTGAGGAAGGCGGCGCCGAGGAGGATGAGACCGGCGCCACGAGGAGGAGTCGGAGAAGAGGAGCCAATGGAGTCGTGCGCAGGCGGTGGCGCCGTGGTCGTCGAAGCCGACGCCTTCTGCATTGGCACCAATGGCGGTGGATGGCGGCCGCCGGGTGGAGATGCTTGGCGCCACATGGCAGGCGCGCCGCATGATTATTGACGCCAGACTGAGCGGCAGATCTGACCGCCCATGTGAAATCGCCGCCTGCGCCCTGGCCGGTGGCGGCGGAGGTTTCGCCGATAGCGGCCTTCTTCATGCTTGGGACTGAAGTGTCCGAGACGAGTGGCGCTTGCCCATCACCCAATCGGTCGCGAGGTGCGTCCACGATCGTCGTGGGCACGCGCGGCACCACTGGCGAGGCCGGTGGAGTCCATTACGGCAACAACCCGGCGATCCTCGCGCTCCGCAGTTCCAGTCGGCGAGTGGCGGGCCGATGAAGGAAAGTTCAGGCCCGGAGCCGGTGGCATAAGCCGGAGAGCCACCTACCGTGGCGTGGCCCGTCAAGTTTCCATGGTGGCCAAAGTTAAAAAAGCGCGGTTGGTAGGGGCGACACAAAAGAGACATGAATGCGAAAAAAGCTCAAAAATAGAAGTGAAGTCTTCTGGTACGGGAAGGTCGCGGTGATGTCATTGTCGCTGTGTCTTGCCATGCTAAGCGAATCTGGCGGCGAAGGGGCTAAGTCTTGGGATACAAAATCCCTAATATCCGCCGCCTTCGATTAATCCGGCGTCCGTAGATTGTTGATCACGGTCGCCATTGCCAAACTCCGCCGTCTCTTGACGGCGAGTTCGATTCTCGGTGACCGCCGGCCGCGGCACCACCTCAGAGCTCAACTGCGTAAATGCGTTGACGTCTGACCATTCATTCTTGAGCTTTCGGTTTGATCTGGGCTAGAAGGGTACATAGCGGGCTGCCATCCCATCCCGAAGACGAAATGGCAGCTCTCAAAGACTTCGCCATCTGAGGAGGCGTGGAGAGGAAGAAATGGCGAAAAAGTGGAAGATTTGGCATCACCCCATGAACATTTCACAGAGGTGTGCGAAGATGGCAAGAAAAAAGAATGGAGTTGGGGTGAGGTGAAGATGATGGATTTTGTAGAAGTGGAGGACGGTGAGGAAAAAAATCGAGTAAAAAAGGCGGCACTAAGCACGCCATGATGCCCTTTACAAAGATGATGATCTCGCCGGCAGGGCCTTTGTGGTGTAGGGGTCCGGCCTAAAAAGAGAGGCTCTTCGGCACAATGGTGTGGAGTCTCCCCACTGTGTAGGAGTCCACTGTGGAAGCGGGAAAGGGAGATGAGCCGGAGGAAGCCATGGAAGCGAGAATGGCAAAAGGCAAGGAAAACTTAGAGCAAGAAGATGAAGTTTGCAAAAGGTGCTAAAAGCGTGAAGCGCTTGAGTGCGGATGAACCTATTTGTAATCCCCACTCGCGCAAGCGGTTCACGAAGGTACAAAATCGTCTTGCCGCTTGGGTTCCAAAAATCGGCGGATGCAATGAAGCGCAAGAATCAAGGCGGTCGCATCCTCATGAGTGATGGCCCCATCCAAGAATGCATCGGCATTTAATGTAAGATCTCGAGGAGCTCTAATGTGCGTTCTTGGGTGGGCCCGGGGGCTACTATCGGCGTACTTTACGCCAGGGTACCCTCTTCGCCGCACAAAAGCGTGCATGGTCCATGTGGCGGGTGGGTGTTTACACCCCGTCTACAGGACATCGGTCCACGTGTCGCGTGGGCGAGCAGGTGGGTGACCACGCCCTGCTCGCCCGGCGCCCAGTCCACGTGGCGGGTGGGTGTTTACACCCCGTCTACAGGACATCGGTCCACATGTCGCGGCGGCGGTGGCGACCACGCCGCCGGCGGCGCCCGATCCACGTGGCGGCGGCGGCGGGTGGCACGCTGCGCCCATCCTGGCGCCGGTCACGTGTCGCGCGGGGCGGCGGTGGCGACCACGCCGCTTTCGCGCGCGCCCGCCCACGTGGCGGCGGCGAGCGGGTGAGCGACGCTCGCCCATCGGGCGCCGGTCCACGTGGCGCACGCAGGCGGCAGTGGCGACCACGCCTGCTCGCCGGCACCAGCCACGTGGCGGGTGGCGAGCACGCCTTGTTTATCCTGGCCGCCATGCAAAAGGGGATGCGGTGGCCGCCCAAGTCTCCTTCCCCGACGCGTCTGAGTGTCGAGACAGCTCTTGCATTACCGAACACGCCGATTCAAGGAATTCTGCTACAAGCCCGTTCTTTCGACGCCACACCTACCCGTCACAGAGGGGTCACATCAGGAAAAAAGGCGAAGGCATCTTGTTGGCATTGATTAGAAATTTGAAGGAATGGGACAAGTATATAAAAGCGAAGTAAATGCATGTAAGATAGTCATGATAACGATCCCTCCTCCATTGGACCCATGTAAGCCCGTGTATATAAGGGCACTTGAGAGCATACGGAGAAAAGAGGGAAGAAATAAGAGAGAGAAAAAGAGAGAAAAAGAGAGAAAAAAGAGAAAGAAGGCTCAACAGAAGAGCTGGTCATCGACAAGCTCTGTAACCAAGCCCAAAATACTCAATCCAAAATCAGGCAGATAAAAGGTCATTACCCTTCTTGGAGGGGCCGAACACAGGTAAAATCGGTGTGTTCATCCAATTGAAGGGCACTAGAATTCGTTAGTATGAGAAGTCTTTGGGGTTTCCTTTGCTAGGGTTTGCCAATTACCAAAGCCATCCCCTGTCGAACTAAACCGGGTCTGTAGACTCGGGCCTGTCAGGTGGAATACGCCGACAATGGGTCACTAGATTCGGATATTTATATAAGAGTCCCTGAAGGAGTAAAAGTTCCGGATCCTAATAATCGCAACATGTATAGCGTCAAACTACAAAGATCGCTATACGGGTTAAAACAGTCAAGAAGAATGTGGTATAACCGGCTTAGCGAGTTCCTCCTGAAGAAGGGATAGTCCAATAATGATGATTGTCCCTATGTGTTCATAAAGAAATCTTAGAATGGATTCTGTATCATCTCAGTGTATGTCGATGATCTGAATATCATCGGAACCACAGAGGAGATAAAAAGAAGCAAGTGCTTACCTCACAACGGAGTTTGAGATGAAAGATTTGGGTAAAACCAAATTTTACTTAGGCCTGCATCTAGAGTATTTCTTAGAACGAATTCTTATTCACTAGTCTTCCTATACCCGGAAGGTATTGGAGAGGCTTAATATGGATAAATCACATCCCTTGAAAACCCCCATAGTCGTAAGATCACTTGAAATGGATAAAGATCCATTCGCATGAGGATGGAAAATGAGGAAGTCTTAGAACACGAAGTCCCATATTTAAGTGCTATTGGAGCACTCATGTACTTTTGGTGCACAAAACACGATATTGCATTCGATGAATTTGCTAGTAAGGCATAGTTCACTCAACCGTGAAGACATTGAAATGGTGTAAAAATTGTACTCAGATATCTCTAAGGCACTCAAGATCTTGGGTTATTTTTTTCAGAAGAACCAAGACTTGACCATGGTGGGATAAACGGATGCTAGCTATCTGTCTGATCCCCATAGTGCCAAATCACAGACTGGTTTTGTGTTTCTCTGTGGTGGTATAGCCGTTTCCTAGCGGTCTTGTAAACAAACTCTGGTAGCAACTTCTACCAACCACTCAGAGATTATAGCCCTGTATGAAGCCTCACATGAATGTGTTTGGCTGCGACGTGTGATTAGCTATATCCAGAAGTCATGTGGCCTTAACACCGTCGACACCCCCGCGATTATCTATGAAGATAATTCTGCTTATGTTACACAAATGCAATTGGATTATGTAAAGAGCAACATCACGAAGCATATTGCTCCTAAGTTATTATATTCTCACGAACTCCAGAAGAGCGGTGAGATAAAAATCTTGCAAACTAAGTTATGTGAAAATCTTGCAGATTTATTTACTAAATCTTTGCCAAAATCTACATTTCAAAAATATATTAAAGGCATTGGAATGAGAAGACTTAGAGAGATGTAGAGTTCAGGGGGAGAAAACCCTTGAACCATAACTCTTATTGCGATCCTGAAGATCCTAATAAAACCCTGAAAAACCCTGAAGGTTATCTTTTGTGAGTTTTCCTGAAATTTTCTCACATAAAGGTTTTTAATGAGGCAACTAGTACAACATAAAGTGCGAGTGCGATGTACTCTTTTCTCCACCTCCTTTTTCCCACTGGGTTTTTTAATGGAGTTTTTAACGAGATATATGCATTACGCGGTATTCGCCTAAGGGGAGTGTTATGAGATTAGGACTATAAACCGTATTTGGTTTAGGACTCTATCTCTTTATGGTGTGGGCGAATTCGAACTCCTCTCTCGCACGGCTATATATATCGGGTACTTTTCATTGTAAACGAGGAATCAATAAAGTGAGAGAAACTTCTACCTTATATTCTATGTATTTTCGACTCTTGATTCTCGCGTTCTAGCTCGATCAACGACGATTCTAGCGGGTGGGTGCCGCCGTTTTACAGCAATAATCAGACAGCTGACGGCTACGATGGGACGGCGCGGTATCCAAAGTGAAGGGGAACATGTACCTACGTGATCCAGAAACAACACGAGAAAGAAAGGCTAGGCGTCCAAACACCGCAACGGTGGCGAGTCACACACCACACGGACCCAAAATTGGTTCGTCACCTGGCCCAGAAGAAAAGAAGTGCAAGTGGGGATGGCAACAGCGCAACGCAATTGCTGCTGCGACGCGCCTCCGCCTTCTCGACCACCCCCTCGCGCTCTCCACTCCTCCGCCGCTCGCCCGTCAGCTCCCCCCGCTTCCAGCACCGCGCCTCCATGGCCTCCTCCGCCGCCCCGTTCCAGAAGATCCAGATCCAGCGCGAGGACACGGTGAGCGCTCCCCCGTCCCTGCGCTCCACTCCCGCACCACTTCCGTTCCGACCCCCTGTTCTGTGATTGACTTGCCCGCGATGGGCTTCTCTAGGGTTTTTCCACATTCCCCCCTTTTCTGACATCCAGGGAGGCTTCTCCGTTGTATCTGCTTGGTGCTCCCCATTCGGATTCGTCTCTCGCATTTCGCGAAGATTGCTAGGATTTTAACTCCCTTTTAGAAGTTTTTAGATTTTCTTTGAAAGAAATTATATATTTCTTGCGGCTGATGCGAGGAAGCTGAAATTATCATCATTTCGGAAAAAAGAAACCGAGAAGGATTTCTCAAATCCTGCGTGATGATTCTGGAACATGATAATCCACTTATTTTGGTTTTATTTCTGCTTTTCCATGTACTTCCCCCTTTTCCTTTTCCTTTTTCTTTTTCTTTTTCTTTTTCTTTGCCCCTTTTTCCCTTGTTGCTTTGCTTTACCTTTTATTTTATTTTTCTTTGTCCTAATTTACATGTATGATGCTATTGACAAAACATTACTACAGTGGCCAAGGGGTATTGACTTTGTTGTCTGCCGTTCATGCTGTAATATGTTTATGTCGTTATGTAGAATCATAGAGTTTATTCCATCAATTTCTTCTTTTGCTTATTGTACATGCAAATACTGCATAGATTTAATTAATTATGCAGCAGAATTATCTTATGCCTATTCGTTACACTTTTACAAAATTGCTAATCTCACCTTTACTATTACAAAAATTCGATCATTTGTGCCTTCTGTTAGGTTTATTTCATTGGGCCGTAAAAATGTGCAAGATCTTAAATTAGATACGCAGATTTATGACAGGAAATGGCCTTCATAACATCTAACATGGAGAAGATGAATTGACCCACTACATAACAAGCAAAGTTTCTGGATGCAATGCTCTGGAAATTTCACCAAAGCTGAATCAGTTGGCTCAAGGAGCTAAAATGAAAACTTCTGCGGAAAAAGGATTAAATTGTAAATAGTGAAATTAAGTGATGCAGGATGTCGCTTCATGTAATAAGGGCGGCATAGTGTAAGAAGCTTATTTTTTATTGTTAAAAGTTCTAGCATACTTGCAGTTGGTACCTAGGTACTTATTACTAGAAAGCTTGCACAGTAAGACGATGGTATGTAATAATGCTATTCATTTTCTTGGACTAACATGCACAAACAATGAATTTGTAGAAAGTTTGAAAGGATAGTGTAACCTTCATAGGCTTTGTGCTAACCATCTATGTATGGAAGTGTAACGATGGCACAATTCACTAGTCCTGCCAGATGCTATTACCTTTTGCTCTATCTGTTACTCATAAAGAAATGCAATTTTGTTTATCTGCAGACTTTTGATGCCTACATTGTTGGCAAAGAAAATGCTCCTGGAATTGTGGTTTTGCAAGAGTGGTGGGGGGTTGACTATGAGATCAAGAATCATGCCACCCACATTACCCAAATTGGTGGAGGATACAGAGCACTTATTCCAGAGTATGATCATATCTTGTGGTGCTTTCCATTTCATCACTTGTTACAGTTGTATGAAATGAATGTTTCATAAGATGCTAGTACTTGGTCAGAATGTTGTTGCTCAGTCAAGCACTTTGTTTCTTAACATGATCATACATTCTTTTCTTTTTCAGTTTGTACCGTGGGAAAGTTGCTCTTGATGTAGCTGAGGCACAACATCTGATGGAAGGTCTAGACTGGCAGGGTGCAATCAAGGATATTCAGGCTTCAGTTAATTGGCTCAAGGCAAATGGATCACCCAAGGTTGAGATTATTTATCTTTGCTATTGTTTTGTCATTTTCTCTTTGGTTTTACTTTATTCAAATTTTATTAAAATTATTTTTAGTAATTGGTAAACCATTTTGATTAACTACTAGTGTACTGCTGTGTGGTACTCCGGTAGACAGTCAGGTGTGTTGTTGTATGTTGTCACCTGACATTACCGCAAGGCTATAGCTAGTACTAGGGTCCTTTCCTTAATAATCCACATGTTTAATCGAGTCACTGATGGTTTTGAACTCCAATATGTTGGATGAATAACAATAGATCTGTGATAATATAAGCGATGGTGTGCTTTGGGTGGCTTTTGTGCACTAGTTCCATGTGACAGAACCTGCTGGATAACAATACTTTTTTTTTGTTTGCAATGACATGCCACATTACAATTTGGGTTAGTTTCCTAAATTAGCAAATTACACCTATTAATTATTTACCGAACACCTCTTCTGCCGAAAAGAAATCAAATCCTCTCTAGTCTCAAGTGTGAATGGTCATTTTCTTCAAAAAAACATCAAAAGTGTCCATTATTCAGAGACAGAACCTTGTCGGTGCTTTAGTCATTTCTTGTTAGGAAATGTATTTCCATTGTTATATGTTATTTGTTCTAACATGTCAAGACCCATGGAGGTCGTAGTGAGATTAGAAGTTTTGTACATTAGTTGCAAGGACATTGTTGACATCAAATCAGCGTTACTTGGACATGGACACGGAGTCAGAATACTACTTGGATTCGGTGTCCGATTCGCAAAAATTTGTGGACTTAGGAAATGCTACTTGGAATCGGACAAGTGTCGGAATCCGACTCGGATTCGAGGTGTCCGATTCGGCAATATTTTTTGAACACTTCATGATAAGCCATAAATCAAATGGGTAAGGAAACAACTTTGCATCATATTAAGGCTCTGTTTGTTTGGGCTTTTTCACTGGCTTAAAAGCCAAAAAGCTAAAGCTTAAACAAACGAGTAGCTTTTTATCTGGACTTTTCAAAAGCCATAAGCCTCTATATAACTAAAAGCCAAAAGCCACTGGAGAGAGACTTTTTTGGCTTATTGATGGTTGCTTTTAGACTAATAATACTAAAGTTAGATAAAATTACCCACCTCTATCACGTACAAAAGCTATTAGCTTTTAAACTGTTTAAGCCAAAAAGCTGGCTTTAAGCTATAAGCCAAAAAGCTTAAGCCTAAACAAACAGGGCCTAATTGCAGTGGTGTTCTCGACTTTTAATTTTGTCAATTGTCAGATGTACAATAACCATTGTAATATTTAACACCATAAGTGAATATGCATATGAATTTTGATCAACTCCATGGTCGTTAGTACCTTTGAGGTTTATCCAGTAATTGTGGAGAGGGCCTGAACAAGTTTCTAAGGTTTGCGAAAGCTTTTCCTACTCTAGCCTTTTGACTTTCATGAACTGCTACTTCAAAAGCTTGATGAAAAAAAAAATCTGACGTAAATTGTTATGAGGTGTGACTATTATTTTTGGGCCTTATGGCAATTCCATCTTGCAGTGGTACAGGATTTGTTCCCTAGTTGGCTAGTTGGCCATCCAAAGGTGCATTAGGTGTTGGTAGCTGTGAAGTGAGTTACTGACAAGCCACTCATTTACTTATCTAATAATAGAGATTCCGTCTGTTATATTATTTTCTGTTTAAGCCTTCATTGTATTGGGTCCAATTAATTTTTTTTTCTTCTGGTCTGCCAAATGTTGTTAAGAAGATAGGTAAAAGTTTGTAGTTCTATTAAGTCCTATGTTACAGTGATAAACAGAATAAAAATATTAGTGTCAAACTTGTTCATAGATTTTTTTTTTGATATTTTTATGTTGCCTTAAAATTATGAGATGCCATAAAATCTTGTGTTCATTTAGACACACATGGAAAACAAATAAATTTTCATATTTAATATTCTCAAGCTATGATGCACAGACACGGATACGTCGACGCGACACGACAGACACGGGATTTGCCATTTTTTCAAAAATGCTGACATGGCGACAAGGCTATATTTATTTAAATAATAAGAATATTCATTTGTATTATTTTTCATTTTCTATTTGTTAGCCAAAACTGAAATAATATAGTGTGTATAGTGTAAACTAGGAATATGTACCCAGCCTATGCAACTTCACTTCTTGCTTGACCAAGAATAGGTACCATCTACTTATGACATGTCTTTCAATCACTATTAGCAATTTTTAGCAAGTGTGTTTCGACTCTAGAATAACTACTAGTGCCACCATATTTGCAGTGCTTGCATCTCAATTGCACATTTCCTCTAGGCATACCACCCTTATCTAGAACGTTAACATGGTTTCACAATGGTGTCCTGGTGTTTTGCTCCTCTTGGATGGCTAGGGTTACGCTTTAGGTGGTTGAGGTGGGTTGGGATGTGTCACCATGTGTATTTGATACATGTCGATGAAGTGTAAAAGCTGTATCGAACATTAAAATTAATTATTTTAGCTATCTAATTGTCAAATATGTGACCGATACGTGTTAAGTGGTGTGTCGGTGTTGTATTCGTGTCGAACACCGATACGGCACCAAACTAACGTGCCAGTGCTATAGAGTTCTCAAGGACTAACATCTATGCTGTAATATAAATTTACTATGATCATTATACTGTGTTCACCCAAAGCACTGTTGGATCGTCCTTGATTAATGTGTCATCCAAATTGCTGAACTGGGTAAGGAAATAAAATAAAAGTCACTGACTAGTGGCTATATTAAGTTTTTAATGGAGAAACATTATACACATTAAACTTGTCTAAGAAATTTGACTTTAGTTTGTGATGTGCCTGAAAATTTGAGATAAAAGAACTTTGTGCTCCTGAGACCAGTGTATATTACATAGATTAACTGGCCATTATAGTATCAACTGTCAATTATCCAAACCATAGTTATCGGATTTGCTGTAAACCCCTGCGAATCAGGAATCAGATTAGTCGAATCCGAACTGGTTTAGGGTACGGGATTCATGTTCGTAGTGGAAATTAGAAGAAAAGGTGGTGAACCGCGAGCCCAAAACCTTTTCTGCAACTCGGACGAACCCTGTTTCTGTTAACTCCGTAACTATATTCCAAACCACTAGTAGATTGCTCTGATAGATTTCTCTTTTGATATGTATAATGATGTTAAGAAAACAAGGAAAGGTAACTGAGGGCTTTTACCCAAAAGAGATCCAAATAAGAAATTGATTACTTAATTAATCTGTTATCTGTCCAATAAAGCAAACTTCTGTATCACGACATAGGCCCCTAGTTATAAGAGGAGACAATCCAGTCAAGCTCTTAACTATATTAGTTTGTTGACCATACTCTGTCGGTAGCTATACCATGGGAGTATAGCCTACGCTGAATGGTTGTCCTATTGTGATGTACAATCCATAGCAACATACATCTTGTGTATCTTGTGTCGAAAAACAATGCAGGTTGTAAATAATTGCTTTATGATAACTTATTTTGCCATCTATTCTGTACTTAGGTTGGTGTTACTGGTTATTGCATGGGAGGTGCTTTATCAATTGCAAGTGGAGTTTTAGTCCCAGAGGTTGATGCTGTTGTTGCTTTCTATGGGACACCATCTTCTGAGCTTGCCGATCCTTCCAAGGCTAAGGCTCCCATCCAGGCTCATTTTGGGGAGATTGACAGTTTTGTTGGATTTTCAGATGTCACTGTAAGACCACCTATCATAAGTCATTAATCTCTGCTGTTATGACACATGATCTTCTAGGTTTTCCCTTTCCACCTCTCTTCATTGCTTGCTTTTCATACTGCTACTTAGTTCTTTACTATTGCCTACTTTTGGTTACTAAGACGATATCCAAGTGTTTTCAACATCTTGTATATGCTCCTCCATTCCGATTGTCACTGCCAGCAAAAACGACAAGTGGCCAGACCCCTCTGGTTGTGTGAACCCTGAGCAGAACAAGATTGCGCTAAACATATACTTTGTATCTCTGGATAGTTGGTTTTTGACCAAGGGCTTACCGATGTAAATCTGTTTGACTTGGATCATCTGACATGTTTTCAAATAAATACTTAAAGCCTCAAATGAATAAATATCCCAGAACAGTACCTTCTATCTACATTGATTGATCAGAAAATGTAACACTGTTGTTGTGTGATGTTTCAGGCAGCCAAGTCGTTGGAGGAGAAGCTCAAGTCTTCTGGAGTACCATATGAAGTCCACATATACCCTGGATGTTCACATGCCTTCATGAACACATCACCTGAGGCCCTCAAGAGGAGGAAGGGGATGGGTTCGACTGATGAGAACCAGGGAGCCATTGACATGGCCTGGTCTCGCTTCTCTACTTGGATGGGTCGTTTCCTGGGATCTGCATGAGCCACCATTCCCATATGGTCTGTGATGTATAGCTGGCCATAATAATAAAATGCTAGGTCCAGGATGCAGTCGGTGTCCAAACCAGACAAGTGTGCTTGTGTTACTATGTTAACTTCCCATGGTTTTGGTTTGTGGATGAACTATGGCGTGCCTTTCCCCAGTGTTTTGTGTTTGTAGATTCTGCATTGGCTGAAATGTCTTCTCGATTTTGCAGGAAAAAAGGCTACTCTATAACCCGTAGTAGATTATTTTAGAAGAATTGGGCATTTGGGCTTCAAAAAGTTGGTTTTTACTGCTCTAAATTAGCAGTTATACGCGCTCTGGGTTGCTATCCTGGCCTATTCACATGGAAATTGAACTAAATAACACTTATTGGGCCGGAATCTCCAAACAAAGCCTAAGGTTCCAGTCGATCTAAGGTCCCCTTGCAATAGATCATAGGAATACATGAGTGAGGGGGTGATAGTTTGTGAGACCCCAGATTTACCATCCGGAATCTCCTGTGTATTTTTCTGTACTAGTCCTAGATCAGTCGACGACGAACAAACGTTAAATCGGAGACCAAAACTGCAACGAAAATGGAATTGAGTTGAGGGCTTTTGATCTACATGCTAAGAGACTTGTTAAGACACGGTTGGTGCATGGTTAAGCTCACGGAATGCAAGATGGCTCGGCGGCGTCGACGGCGGGCGTCGGCCGGAGCTTCTTACCCAAAATCGAAGGTTGAAACGACGATGAATCGAGAAGGAAAGGAAACACTGCGTCGGGGGCGTCGAGACGAACAAATAGAGTACTCGGGCACGCGAAGAGACAAAGAAATGGCTGAGTTATGGTATGAACAAGGATTCGCGGATTGGGCATTATTGCAGCTGTTTCGGGAGAGGAAAGGTCGAGCTAACTGCGGGATTTGATTCTCCTGACTCTTGCCCTTCCAACGCTTCAGATCCCATATTGATTGGTGAAGTAACTTGGCGTGAGTGGGTTTGGAAAGGAAGAGACAGAGAGACAGCCATGGAAGTCGTTTGCTGCTTGCTGGTTCTGTATGTGCGCAGAGCAAGGTGGAAGAAAGAGAGAGAGAGAAAAGAAGACTTTTGGATTTTGAGACTAGAAGAAAATGAATTTCGGCCCAAAAGAAAATGGCTAAAAATTAGAGACAGATTCAGAATTGAATTTCGGATTGAATGACTGCGATGGCGAATTTGAATTTGATTTGAAATTTAAATTCGAATTTAAATTTGATTTGAGGCGAATTTAGAATTTGAAGATGAATTTGGAATAAATTCCGAATTTGGGTGGAAAGGATGCCAGAATAGATATTAAAACCAAATAAACTCCAAATCTTTAAATTAAATAATTTAAATTAATTTTTTTAGCAAAAAGCCGAAAACGGGGATGTTACAAACATCTACTGACCGCTCTAGCCTTGAGCACATCGACAAGCTGCGGAGGAAGTTTTAACTTATAAGCAACCTCTCCTCTTCTGGCAACTATTGGAAACGGACCAATGTAGCGAGTGCGAGCTTCCAGCGACTCACGATTACAGCATTCCTTTGAGAGGTGACACCTTCAAGGGCACATGATCACCAGTGCTAACTCAATTATGAACTCGACATCTCGTCGGTGGCATTCGAGCAAATCATCCGGAAAAACATCTGGTACTCATTCACTATAGGCACATTTTCCAAAGATGTACCTTTTAGTCGGTTCAGGGTACTACCCCCCTTAGAGAAAAGATTAGATAGGAACTCCACTCGAATTCCCTTAGGACTAGTAAGGGAGATGGCTCTACTAGCACAATCTATCTGACCCTTGTACTTGGTTAACCAGTCCATTCCAAGGATTACTTCTATTCCCTTAGTATCCAATAATATTAAGTTCGCTAGGAACTTTACCCCTTTTATAATTATATCCATTTTTGGGCAAAGAGCAGTTGTTCTTAGTTCTTTACCAGGAGATTGAACTAGTAAGGGATTTCTAAGCTGAACTGTATCCCATCCATGCTTTCTTACCGGATACTCGATATGAATGAATCGTTGCACCGTAATCAAAATGTAATCAAGCAGTATCGAGTTGACAAAGAACTTACCATACACCACGTCGGTCGTCTGGACTTCTTCACCGTGGCGTGATTAACACGTCCTCTTCCCATGGTGCGAGGAGTCGCTGAGTCTGCGCGTACCTCTTCCTTGAGTCTTTGGGGTGCGAGTGGAGTAGATCCGAGTTGAACCGATTTGGGGTCATCTGTTGGCGCTTCGGAGTAGATCCGGGTTTCTTTGCATCGCTCCTTTTGAGACATCATACCTTGATGAGGGAAGGGAACTCGATAAACCTAATATAGAAGTTATAAGGAAGAGGCGGTATAATTAACATTCCAAAAAGGTGAAGGAACAGTAGATAAGGTAAAGACGAAGTAGATAAGAAAGAACTCCCAAGACGAAGATAAGAATAGAAAGACGAGAAAAGATGAGAATAGCACAATTAATTTGCTTCTTTTATAACATAAGATTTTGAAGCTTCCCTAAAGACGACCATTCTAACTAGAGACACGTCCTACAGTCAACGTCAGCTCTGATACCACCTCTGTGAGACCCCAGATTTACCATCTGGAACCTCCTGTGCATTTCTGTACTAGTCCCAAATCAGTAGCTAGTACACACAGTCAAACAGTGATGAATCATAACTAAGTACGAATAATAACATAAATAAAAATAACAGAGTACCGACCTTATGGCCAATTATTACAAGACATAAAGTCTTACAGAGGAAGCAACAAAATAAGAACAATAAACTCCAACATGGGAGGACCCATCAATTTACCACAGGCAATTGAGTGGGGAACGCGTCCTAGTACTCCGGATGGCCTTTGTCAGATCTTTCACATGTAGAAGTCGTAGTTGTCACAGCTTCAAAGCTTCGAGATTCATGTTGAGTGTAGCATGTGAGTCTGAAGCATTACTCATAAGTCTGGGAAAATGCAACATGTATGGCTTTCCAAGGAAAGGCTTAATAGGGTTCTTTTGCATAAAGCCAAGTTTCATCAAGCCATACATAATAATTTTCACAAAGCACATTTTAACAATTATTTTAACAATTGAATTATTTAATATTCTAGTGAAGATTCAATCCACCATCACTAGTATAAAGGCTCTATCTGCCACATTTAAAAGATTAAGGTAAACCAACTCATGACTCTATCTGTCATGATCAAAACAGGTTCCATCTACCTGATTGGCTCAATCTGCCAATAAAACATCCGAGAATTCTAACCACTCCCGAATTCCAAAATTCCTTTTTGAAAACAAAACCAAAAGACTACCAATATGCAAAGCATTCTTTGCCCGCCCTTGACCGTAGGCACGACTATTCGAATAGTTTTAACTCTGCAGAGGTTGTACACTTTACCCACAAGACATGATCATCTCTTTAGTGCCACGCGATTAACACACTTCCGTTGGTGTGTCGGCAGAGAGATCATGACAAGGCCTTTACAATGTATACGCCTAACCCGACTCACCACGAGGTTTCACCGCTATTAGGGTTCCATCCATGATATAGAAGCCCTCTCTTGCCGTAGGGAAAATACGACCGCCTCCATCCCAAGCACCCACATTCCACCATCTGGTGAGTCTAAGTTAGGTTTCTACAAATTACTCGGCCAGTCGAGCCCATTTGACATGTGGTTGCACGATAATGCTTAGAATGGGCAGTCATAAGCGTCGATCCTTAACTTGATTAGGGCGGCTTTCACAAACCAAAACCAGTGCTCCATCCGCACCCACCTGACAAACCATTCCGCCCCAATCTAAACCATTTTTATTTTATTTTTATTTTGCAATCACAGCAGCAATCTCTTTGCTACAATTTCAACAAAACACATTTCAACAACATTTTCAAAGCAACCAATCCATAGGTATTTTAACCAATTCCGCAACTAAGCTTATCTAACGCACTAAACAAAATATATCACCACCTAATATGATCATGATATATCACAGCAACCTAGGGTTACAAATAAACATGGATTTCAACATCAAGGAGGTATTATCAATTCGGATTAACTACCAACCTATATTTAACATCATCTTTATATAAATAGCAATGCATGTTGTAAAACTTTTGTAAAATATTTGCAAACCATAGGATCAATGTGCGTCAAGGAGACTTGCCTCCTCTGGTCGCGAAGTCGTCGGCGCACTGAAGTTCTTCGGAATTGACAGCGGCAACGACGGAATCTTCGGCTACGCGTAAAACGAGACAACAAATAAAATAACAGAAAATAAATAAAATCTAAAAATTATAATAAAAATACTGGCAGATAGAGGATGATTTTAGATGAATTTAGCAATTTGAATCACTCGATTCGGAGTTCGGATGACAAAGATATAAATGTTTGAAGTTTGCACAGATTGGAAAATCAAAAACGAAAAGAATATTCCTGGAATCTTTTCTTTTTGGCTGAACGTGCTGAACTCATTTGTCTCTGGCTGTGGGGTCCTTATGTCATTCACTTGAGCTTCTTCTACCTCCAGCCCCTCTCTCCATGGACACAGAGAAGCTCGGTCTCCTCCTGGCGCCGGAGTTTGGAGCCACGGCGGGCGACGGCGTACAGCAAAACGGAAAGGTGGCGCCATGGGGAGGTGGGGGCACCCGGCGGCAGGGAGCGGCGCGGCCGGACGAGGTGCGCGCGGCGCCCGCAAGCAACGGTGGCGAGGGCTGGCGGCTCGCCGGTGAAGGGGAGGCGGTGGCGCACGGCGGAGGGGTGCATGAGGAGCGGTGAGGTCTGGGGAGACTGATGGAGGGCTCGGCAAGCGACGGGAATGACCGAGGCGACCAGCCCACGATGGCCATGGCCGGCTCGGGCAGGCTTGCGCGGCGGCGACGAACGGCGACGGGACGGCGACCGGCGAGGGCGGGGAGGAGTGCGGCAAGGGTGGCTAGTGGGGATGCACGCGCTAGAAGTGGCCGGGAAGGCCTCCTGCGGTGGTGGCATGAGCTTGGGCCGGCATCAATGGAGGTTGCACAGTAACAGGTTGAACAAGAATTTGGGGAAAACTCTAATTCGCGACGTTTTGCAAAATTGATGAGTGTGAATGATAGAACATGATAGAATGAATATAAGCATGCGAGGAATTGAATTGAAGATTACCAGATTACAAGAAATCGATAAAGAACGGCAGATCCTCTGTGAGACCCCAGATTTACCATCCGGAATCTCCTGTGTATTTCTGTACTAGTCCCAGATCAGTCGACGACGAACAAACGTTAAATCGGAGACCAAAACTGCAACGAAAATGGAATTGAGTTGAGGGCTTTTGATCTACATGCTAAGAGACTTGTTAAGACACGGTTGGTGCATTGTTAAGCTCACCGGAATGCAAGATGGCTCGACGGCGTCGACGGCGGACATCGGCCGGAGCTTTTTACCCAAAATCGAAGGTTGAAACGACGATGAATCGAGAAGGGAAAGGAAACACTGCGTCGGGGGCGTCGAGACGAACAAATAGAGTACTCGGGCACGCGAAGAGACAAAGAAATGGCTGAGTTATGGTATGAACAAGGATTCGCGGATTGGGCATTATTGCGGCTGTTTCGGGAGAGGAAAGGTCGAGCTAACTGCGGGATTTGATTCTCCTGACTCTTGCCCTTCCAACGCTTCAGATCCCATATTGATTGGTGAAGTAATTTGGCGTGAGTGGGTTTGGAAAGGAAGAGACAGAGAGACAGCCATGGAAGTCGTTTGCTGCTTGCTGGTTCTGTATGTGCGCAGAGCAAGGTGGAAGAAAGAGAGAGAGAGAAAAAAGACTTTTGGATTTTGAGACTAGAAGAAAATGAATTTTGGCCCAAAAGAAAATGGCTAAAAATTAGAGACGGATTCAGAATTGAATTTCGGATTGAATGACTGCGATGGCGAATTTGAATTTGATTTGAAATTTAAATTCAATTTAAATTTGATTTGAGGCGAATTTAGAATTTGAAGATGAATTTGGAATAAATTCGAATTTGGGTGGAAAGGATGCTGAATAGATATTAAAACCAAATAAACTCCAAATCTTTAAATTAAATAATTTAAATTAATTTTTTAGCAAAAAAGCGAAAGCAAGGATGTTACAAACCTACCTCAGAGAGAATCTCGTCCCGAGATTCGGATGGAAAAGAAAGAGGGAACAAAAGAAACTTGACTTTTGATCCTTTGACTCAAGTCGCTTCTTACTCTGAATCGAACAAAGCTTTGGCGAGGCTCAAACGATCAAGACTTACTAGAATTTCTGTTGCCTTCCAACAAGCGACGCTAAGAGATGATTAACACTCCTCTTCCGAGAGGCTGCGAGGTGCTAGAGTTCTTCTGAAGTCAGGGATACTCCACTACCTTGTGCTTGCTTTGGTGTTCAGGTAGTGTAGACCCCAAGTTGAGCAGTATTGGAGTAATTTGGCGCTTCTGAGCGATTGCTAGCATAATGCCCCAACTGTTGACATCGATAGCATTGCACTCCTGCTGCTGGTGTGACGTATCTCTGAGATTGCATAGGAGTATTGACATGAGACTCTTGCAAGACAGAACGAGGTGTTGAACTTGGAGTTGCCGGTGTCATTGCAATCTGTGGCCTGCTGAAGTCTGGTTCATTCACACGGACTCTGGAACTGCTTGCTCCTTGCTGTGCCTGAAACGCCACCTTTCTCTTGCGAGACTCAGACAACAGACATTGTGCATCTTCTTGGACCAAAACCTTGTTCACCAAGTGATGAAAAGACGGATAGTCTTTGGAGACTAACTGCACCTTAAGATCTGGTTCGAGGCCTTCCAAAAAGCGCCAAATCTTGGCCTTATCTGTTGCAACATCTTCTGGGGCATATCTTGACAACTGAGTGAAGCGGTTCAGATACTCGGACACTGACAAATTGCCTTGTTGAAGCTTGTGGAACTCCCTCCTCTTCATCTCCATAATCCCTTTAGGGATGTGAGTAGCACAGAAGGCTTCAACAAACTCATCCCAAGTAATGTTCTGGGCTTCCTCGTGGGCAGCGAGATAATTTTCCCACCAACTTGCGGCAGTTCCTTTCAGCTGATGAGAGGCGAAGTGGACACTCTCGAATTCGTCGCACTGGGCCAAATATAACTTCTTTTCGACCTCCTTAAGCCAGTCATCCGCCTCCAATGGATCAACTGATCCAGCAAAGGTTGGAGGTCTTGTCCTCATGAACTCCCTGAACTTAGATTGGGGTGGTCAAATTCCTTTACTGGGCTGCTTGTGGTGGATTCAAAGCGTTCTGCGCGAGCTTGTAGTATCTGAGTCGCATGGCCATCATCTGCTCCATCTTTGGGGGTTGAGTTGGCGGTGGGGGTGGTACTTGATTCTACTCCGGGAATGGTGGCACTTGATTCTGCTCTTGAAACTGCTGCTCCACAAGATCTTCCTCTTGGAACAGAACTCGGCCACGACCACGGCCACGGCCTCTAACATGGCCTCCTCTTCTTCCTCTACCACGACCTCTGCCAGGGTTCTCCATCTGAAGCGGCGACCAAGAAAGCAAAAGAAGAGAGGGAATAGCATAGATGAGAAAGCAGGGGTATCTAGCAACACTCAAGAACCAACTGCCAAGGAAAAAGGCAACACAAAAACGAAAGACGGCTTTGAAAACAACACAAAGCAACTCGTCTACTCGATTAAACTACTCACTCTAACTGGATAAGGCGGCTCAAATCCAGAATATACCTTGACTGACTTATCCTATAGGGTTAGTCTGAGACCAAACTTGCTTCTCAAGTCTTCATTGATCGGAGATTGGATCCACACCAAACAACTTCACTAGAAACTTTGCTACATCGCTCCTTTTTGAGACATCATACCTTGATGAGGGGAAGGGAACTCGATAAACCTAATATAGAAGTTATAAGGAAGAGACGGTATGATTAACATTCCAAAAAGGTGAAGGAACAGTAGATAAGGTAAAGACGAAGTAGATAAGAAAGAACTCCCAAGATGAAGATAAGAATAGAAAGACGAGAAAAGATGAGAATAGCACAATTAATTTGCTTCTTTTATAACATAAGATTTTGAAGCTTCCCTAAAGACGACCATTCTAACTAGAGACACGTCCTACAGTCAACGTCAGCTCTGATACCACCTCTGTGAGACTCCAGATTTACCATCCGGAATCTCCTGTGTATTTCTGTACTAATCCCAGATCAGTCGACGACGAACAAACGTTAAATTGGAGACCAAAACTGCAACGAAAATGGAATTGAGTTGAGGGCTTTTGATCTACATGCTAAGAGACTTGTTAAGACACGGTTGGTGCATGGTTAAGCTCACCGGAATGCAAGATGGCTCGACGGCGTCGACGGCGGACGTCGGCCGGAGCTTCTTACCCAAAATCGAAGGTTGAAACGACGATGAATCGAGAAGGGAAAGGAAACACTGCGTCGGGGGCGTCGAGACGAACAAATAGAGTACTCGGGCACGCGAAGAGACAAAGAAATGGCTGAGTTATGGTATGAACAAGGATTCGCGGATTGGGCATTATTGCGGCTGTTTCGGGAGAGGAAAGGTCGAGCTAACTGCGGGATTTGATTCTCCTGACTCTTGCCCTTCCAACGCTTCAGATCCCATATTGATTGGTGAAGTAATTTGGCGTGAGTGGGTTTGGAAAGGAAGAGACAGAGAGACAGCCATGGAAGTCGTTTGCTGCTTGCTGGTTCTGTATGTGCGCAGAGCAAGGTGGAAGAAAGAGAGGAGAGAGAAAAAGAAGACTTTTGGATTTTGAGACTAGAAGAAAATGAATTTCGGCCCAAAAGAAAATGGCTAAAAATTAGAGACGGATTCAGAATTGAATTTCGGATTGAATGACTGCGATGGCGAATTTGAATTTGATTTGAAATTTAAATTCGAATTTAAATTTGATTTGAGGCGAATTTAGAATTTGAAGATGAATTTGGAATAAATTCCGAATTTGGGTGGAAAGGATGCCAGAATAGATATTAAAACCAAATAAACTCCAAATCTTTAAATAAAATAATTTAAATTAATTTTTTTAGAAAAAGCAAAAGCAGGGGATGTTACAGTTTACATCGTGAGGTGTAAAAACTAAGCATGAGTGAGGATGGATGTCGGCCGTTTAATAGGCTAGTATTCACGAGAGTGAAAATGATACGGAGGGTTTATACAGGTTCGGAGGTCTAAGAGGACTGCCCTACTCTTATCGGCGATCTTGCGAGGTAGTCTCTGGAGAGCAAGGCCCTGAGGGCTCGCCAGTTTTAAGTGTTCTTTTATATTGCTCAAGAGAGCTCTCCTTACAAATGAGAGGATGATGGGTATTCTAAGCTCTTGGCCTGTACAAATGACCATAATACCCCTTATGAGAATAACTAATCTATGAGTACAAGTGAAGAGCACCATTATCTTTTGCTGGCATTGCTACAATCTATTAGAGAATTCTTCTTTCAAAACACAGATTCGACTTCTCGGCTGCTGCTGCTGGTTCTCAGTATGTACACGTACGTACATGTGACGACCATTGGTGCACAATAATGTCCTTCATGCCACTGCCTTAGCATGAGACAGGCGACGTAGAAGCAGATACCGGAGGTATCGTGAGATCTGAACCGTTGGATGCATGGCTTCTAGCACGGTTTCCTAGGATGTAAAATTGGTAAATTCCATGCCTTGGTTTGCTATCACGCTGAGATGGTATGCATGATGATACACGCCAATTGTAGCGTTGTTTTGATCTCTAGCCCATGTGGGCCCAGAATGCTCATACTGTCTTCGGTTCCAAGAGCTAGTTCGTAGGGGTGGGCATTTGGTTTTTTCGGTTTGGTTTGTTCGGGTTTTGGAAAATTCGGTTTTTGAAGATCAGTAAACCGAACCGAATAAACCAAATTAATTCGGTTCGGTTTTTTTGGTTATTCGGTTAACCGAATTTCTGAGGGAGGCAGCAATCAATAGTTCAATAATGATATGTGATTTTGTGAATCTGACTGATCTTAGCGCACGGTCCACACCTTGACCAGCTCGCGAACCTCGGCAGCAGGTTTTGGCGTCGGCGTTGACCCCATCGCCGAATCGGCGGTGGGGCGGCTGCTGCAGATCTTGATGTAGCCGAGACATTCTCGGCGAGGGCCTCGGTCTCCTGCATTGCTTGGCGGAGTGGAAGAGCTCGGACACCACGGGGCCGGAGAGCAAGGGGCTTGGCAGCGGAGAGGAGGCGGTGAAGGCGGAGAGGAGGTGGAGGAGGGAGCGGAGGTCGTCGGGGCGTCGTGGAAGGAGAGCGGAGAAGAACAGACGGACTCGAGAGGCGGGTCTGGGTAGGTGTTGAGGACGGGAGAAGAGGGAGCGAGTTGGTGAGGTCGGGTCGGGGGCATGAGACAGCGTCGAGGAAGCGGGAGGCGGAGTCGCGGAGGAGGGACTCGAGGTGGAGAAGCAAAGAAGGCACCCATGGAGGATTCGTTCGAATTGGAGCGGGAGAGGCGAGCCGTAGGTGGGGCTTGAAATCCTAACCCTAGATTTGGACTGGAGGGGGGGGAGTGGAGTGGGGTTTCAAGGAGAAGTGGTCGAGGGGTTTGGGTTTGGTTGCGGCCTTGCAGGGGAGTTGGAAACTGTCGGGGTCGTGGGGAGAGCCTGAGGCGCGCGGTAGGCCGAGTGGCCGACTAACTATTGACTAATTCGTTCGGTGAAGCGGTTTTTCGATTTTCCTAACTAAAAAACCAAACCGCAAACCGAAAACCAAATAGTATCAGAATAAAAACCAAATCGCAAACCGTAAACCGAAAAAACCGAAATTTTCGGTTATTTCGGTTTGGTTTTTCGGTTTCGGTTTAAAAATGCCCACCCCTACTAGTTCGTACACACAACGAATAAAGGTTGGGTTGAAGACTGAAGAGGGTAGTCAGCTGGCTGCTTCTTGGCCATGCCCCCCTACTTAAAACATGAACCTCTTATTCTAAAGTAATTTATCCAAATATTTATTAATTAATATTCAAGATGAAAGGAAAGGCACGCCAACAACTAGAATTCTTCCTTTCCTTTTTCTGCAACACTAGTCAACCCAGATCCCAGAACTTGCACACTCTGCTATGGAAACCACTGAATTTAGAGAGAGCGGGCAAAACAGTCATTCAATAGTAGACTAGCCTTTTAGAGCAAGGCTAATAATAGAGTCCATTATTAGCTATATGATGTTACCATGTCATATAGATCCATCACTACTAACACTCATATAATGGGGTGGGCTATAAGATTGGCTATTAGATTGACATCTTCTCCCTTTCTCTTTCCTCTATTTATCTTGGAGCACGTGTAAAGGTAGGCTGTTGCATGAGAGCTCACTCCTCTCATTTTTAGATGTCTCTCTCTTCCACATAAGCAAAAGTGCCATATAAACGAGCTATAAGCCTCTTACTATACTTGCTCTTAGTAGCACACTAGAAAAGCTTAGTAGTCTACATACCTTGTCTGTATTGAAATAGGAGCCGGTTCGATAGGAAGCTTTTGAAAACACAGGGCGCCCAGGTAAATAAGGAACAAGATGCATACAGAACTTAAAGTTAAACGAGCATCCCACACCCAAAAGGTACCCCACATAGGACTTCCCTGAAACCACCCAGTCACTAACGTAAACAAAGTAGAAAAAAGCACCAATATCTATACCGGTTCTGGAAGAGCGGAGAAAAAAGGGGATGTTTTGTTAATGGGGAGAAGGAACTGTTTTATAGCTGTCGGTATGGGCAATTTCTTAAGTTCTTTGATTGATTCCGTCCCCGAGTGCTACCAAAGTTCCTCTAATTCCTCAGCCAGATATTCCCTCTACGGGGATATATCAAGTTCAAATCATCCTTATCGTATAAATCCATGAAAACTATGTGTAAAAGTTTTTAAAAATTCTTAAAAAAAAATTATCATACATAGAGGAGGTTAGCTTCTACAAACCTGTAAAATTTGAAGAGCAAACTCAATTGCATTGAAAGATATGAAATTGACAAGCAAAGATATGAAGAGTGATGAACAGTGAAAACCACTATTTAGGCTAAATTTGTCTTTATCATATTTTCCAAATGCTGTTGAGTATAGTCTTCAAATTTTATAGAATTGTAGAAACTAATCTCCCCTACATATGGTAATAATTTCAGAATTTTTGAGAACTTGTATGTATGGTTTTCACAGAGTTTACATGATAAGGAGGCCTTTTCCATACTCCTGTGAGTACATGCTTCTACTTCCAATGTACTACTTAAACCAACGTGTTATACTCTTTTATCAATTTTGGTATACTTAAATACTAATTCTAAGATACTCTAATATGATATAGTTAAGAAAGCACTTTTTTTTTCAATATATCACTTTTTCATATGTAAAAGAGCATATACATAAATTGTGCTATAAAAAGTGGGCTTTGGCGAAATTTTTCATGGAACTCACTTTAGAGTATCTTATAATCATTATTAAAGTATGCACAAAATAATGAAGAGGTATAAGTTGTTTGTTTAGCGGCATATGAGAATTGGGGGTACATACTCCTAAGAGTATGTAACCATACAAAGGAAGCCTTTTCCGTGCTCCTGGAGTACATACTCACACTTCTAATATATTACTTAGACTTAACGTGTTATACTCTTTTCACTTTCGGTATGCTTAAATACTAATTATAAGATACTCCAATGCGACATGGTTAAAACATATATATATATATATATATATATATATATATATATATATATATATATATATATATATAGGTGTAGTTACTCCCACCTTTGAAATACCACCTAAACGAACTTGAAATACTCCTTTATCACTTTGGCTACACTTATATACTAAATATAAGATATTCCAACATGAACCACATGAAAAAATTGCAAAGGAGTACATAGTTTTTAGTGTATTTTGCAAATACCTTTATATATGAACATAAGGAGTATGTCTAAAAAATATACATACCACCATTGAAAAAATATAAATACCACCTAACTAGTCTTATATACTGTATATTATATGTACATACCCTCTGTTGTGCGAGATACTCCCTACATTGTGAGATGCGGCATAGGGAGTAACTACTCCTGGGAGTAGAAAAGAGGCTTCCTCTCTCTCTCCCTCTCTCTCTCTTTGTTTGTGTGTGTGTATATATATATATAACATCCCAAAATTCGACAGCAGTAATATATAAATGTTTGAATTGATTTTTTATTTTCATTTGAGTTTGAATATTTTCTGGAACTTTTGGGTTTTCTGAAATTATCAAAAACATTTCAAATATCTCAAACAAGGGCTATAAAATTTCGAACTCAAAATATCCAATTGCGACAATCTCTAGAATGAATTTGTTTAAACGCTAAATGCTCTCACTCTCATCTCTGAAAATTTTCATAAAAACTTTAACTCATTTATTATTTATAGAAAAATTAAAATCAGCAAGTTGAAATTGTATCAAAAGACAAGTCAGAATTTTACAAAACTAATTAAGCAGGATCCTGATCTAAAAATTTTACAGTACCATCCTTACCATCTCAAAATTAGTTAGTAAAATTTTGAAAATATTTTGATCCAATTTTGTGCCTTTAGAAAATCAAAAACAGAGAAATCAGTAAATAAATAGTAGGCTTGTTAGAATTTTATAAAAATTTTCGTGTCCGGTAACATTGCACCTTGTCATAACTATTTCCACCTATAGCAAAGTGTGTACCATTGTATCACAAGCATTATGCCCAACACCTCAGTGATGGCACCTCTTCGAGTAAACCTACTTAGAATGTCGTACTACTTTGGCCTTTCAATGTGCAAAGCTAGTCCTAGGCAACTTAATAGGTTAGAGCCACCCTATAATAGCACTTGTGGTTACACAAATATCTTGGATTTTACGATACTATGTTTGGTCATTAATTGATCCGGGCGAGAACTACCCCTACACTACGTGCAAGTAGGGATGAAAATGAATTGGATAATTTTAAACCAATCCAGACAATTTTCAAATATAGATTCTATTAGATCGGGTTTTTATCAGAGAGTATCAGATCAAAAATGGATATGGATTTTTTCTGTCGGATACGAATACAGATTTGGTATCTCTCTATTTGTCAAATATGTATTTAGATCTGGATATTTATGGGTCGAATATCTAGATATGCACGTGAGCTGGGCTAAGACTACTTTTTGGCCTAAAAAGGTTTCTAAATTTGAAAATCATTTTCTAATTTAATTAATATATCAATCAAATTTCAATTCTTAAAATTGGCAAACCAACTCTAAAAATTACAAATTTTTAGAGAAGTTCTGTCGTAATCTCACATTTTAAAAAAGTTATTTTAAAGATTTTATTAGCTTTTAAATTTTCTTAAAAATTCAAACACCACTATCTTTAATAAGAAAATATTTGAAATAAGTAGCTAAAAATGCATAAAAACTCATAAATACATAATTTATTATTTTAAACATAATTCAACAAAGAATACAAATCTTGGGTCAAGTTCTTTGTGAATCTTTGGAGCAAATAAACTAGTTACATCTTTTTTATTTTGTGTGTATAATTTAAATGGTTTTCATATTAGATAAATATCCATGAATGTATTCGTTTGATTCATATTCACTCCATATCAAGTATTTGATATTATTTATATTTGTATTCATATTTGGGTTACTCATATTCATATCTCAGATCTCGAGAAAAATATGAAAACAAATATGGCAAAGCCATTATCCATACATGAATCGATCCGTTTCAACCCCTACGTGTAAGTCTACTCATCGCACTTCACAGATTATATTAATATCTCGCCTATGTCAAAATTTAGTTTTTCATTTTTGATTTTTATACTAAAATAACAAAGGAACCCCCTCTAGTCCATCATGTCAAAATTCCCAATTTCCCAACAATTTTTCTTTTCTAACCTACAAACATGGCTAAGCATAAGACTATATATTCGACCATATCTAAAGTTGATATTAGTTATTGCCTAACCCCTATCTTATGGGTTCCAATATTAAGATTGCGTATTTATCAAGGAAGTTCCATATAATAAGTAGGAATATCTATTGATACCCACAATATAGCCATTTTACTAAAAGTATACGCATGCATACATAAATTGATAAATCTACATAACTTAAATAAAATAATAGGATTAATATAATTAAAGGAGGTGCTTCTCTTACTCGCTGAGTTCTTGGGCTTCCTGTGGTTTGATGAGGAAGGTTTCCGGGATGTCAATGTCTACACGCAAAGTACTGTAAAGCACAAATAACAACCAACTGAATACAAACAGAGGCCAAATTTAAATATTTTTGCATATTTAGAAAGAGCATGATTTTAGAATATTTAGAAAATAGTTTCATTCAGTTTAGAGTTTGTATGCAAAAGTTATGAGTATTTCAATTTAAATCAGCTGAAAAATCCTTAAAATGAAAAGAGGGTGTGATGTCAAGGGTGTATTCCCAATATTGTGCCTCTCAATAGAGAAGATGTATTCTCTACTGAATTGAAAGTGTGTTTCTCACTTTAAGGTATTTAAGTTTATTTCTATAGAGATTGACAAGAGTGTAGGATCGAGGATGCGCCTAGAGGGGGGGGGTGAATAGGTGTTTTACAAAATTAATCGCTCTTCTAAAACAATCGCTCTAAGCAACCCCAATGTCAAAACCTAATCAAAGATAATGCGGAAGCGATAAACTAGGTTTTGACAATTAAGGCCTAAATCAACTAGGCTTACTAGTGCACTAACTAAATTATGTCTCTATACTAGAATTGCTAAATTGAACAAACAATCAATACTAAACAATTCTAATTACAATCAAGCAATTGATAAATATACAATAAAGTAGATGCTTGAAGGTAAAAGAGACAACCGATATTTTTCCGTGGTGTTCGGAGACTTGCCGGTCTCCCCTAGTCCACGTTGAGGCTAGCCCAAACCCTTGGACCGGCTCCGCAATGAGCACCCGCCTCGATTCCACTAGATGTGGTTTTTCACGCTTTCGCGTAGGCTTAACCCAAACCTTCACAAACTTTGCCGGGGCTTTTCACAACCTTGAGAGCTCTCGCTCACGACGCTCTACGCCGTCTAGGAGTCGGCAACCTCCAAGAGTAACAAGCCGAATCCTTTGCTTGAACTTCACCTAGCACAACGAATGCGCTTCCGGTGATCACCTAGTGCAACACATGCACAAGGCCTCCCTCAAATGCAACACATGCACAAGAGGTCACTCAATCCACTTCTAATTGCAACACATGCAATTAGTCTCACTCTTTGCTCAAGATCAACTTGCGGGAATGCAACACATGCAAACCACCTCTCAAATACTCACACAAGAGCCAATACACAAATGAGAGCTTCAACACATGAACCACCTCTCCCAAAATACTCAATCAACCAGCAAATGCCCCCCATGACCTCCTTTTATAGCCTCACAAAGAAAACTAACCGTTGGGGGGCAAAACAGACATTAAAAGTACTGAAACTAGCCGTTGCTACAGTACCAGCGGTACTACCGGCCTAGGAGCTCAAAAGAACCTCCTCTGGCAAATAACTACCGCAGTACAAAATGTGGTACTACCGCACCTGCTAATTCAGCACAGACGACACTTAGAAAAACGGTCATAACTTTTGACTCCGAACTCCGATTTAGGTGATTTTGGACTCTATGCGAAGCTTATTACGAGGGCTACAATCTCCACCCATTTTTAAGATTTAAGAAACCATATATATTTTCCAAAATCACAAAAACAAAGACTCTAATGTAGTCATTCAAGTCTAACTTTGATTTTCTCGAAATACTTCACATAGACTTGATCAAAAACATGACTACAAGCTAGCAAGGGGTCAACAAGATTAAAACTTAAATCATGTGATGATCAATTCATGATTAAAACAATTTGCAAAACACATTTGCAAATTCTATTCACATACTTCAAAGAACTGCATGTAAACTCCAAAACCAACTTGCTTGAGCATCCTCGTTTTGCAACTCATGCAAAACCTAGCTCCAAACAAAACCAAACAAACTCAAGTACATGAGCTCACTATTTGCAACACATGCAAAACTTAGCTCCATGCATACCCTATAAACACAAATTGCTTGAGCCTTCTCCTTTTGCAACACATACGAAACTTTAGCTCAAGGCAATTACTTCAAATGAGAAATCGAATTAAAGCAAGCATGAGTTATTTTCTTTGCAACACATGGAAGTACATAGCTCATGCAAGAACCAAACATGAATTTCAACATTCGCAACACATGCAAAATACGAACTTCATGCAAAAGCCAACACGTATGCTTATCCTACATGCAACACATGCAAATCAAGGCGTAAGTAAAACCAAAGCACAAGCTTCACCCATTTGCAACACATGCCAAATAGTTAGCTTCATGCAAAAAACTAAACGGGTTGAGCTTGAGTGAGACGCGGGTTGAGCTCACCAACACATGATGAAGCTCAAACAGAAAACTCGACCCCTCTTAATAGTACAGCGACAAAAACTAGACTCAAAGACTAGAAAGTCCTTAGCCTATCTAGTTATACCTTCGCCGCCGCACGCGATCCCCTTTGGGGCTTTTAAGATCTTTGATATTTTTGCATCTCCCCGGGATTGCACCCTTCTTCTCTTCTTTTCTTCGGGATCTCCTCTTGACGCTCATCTTTGCTTGATGCGTCATTGTCCCGTTTTCTCATCTCAAACATTTGGACTTAACCTATCTCATTCACAACTCATAAAAATAGTTAGTCCAAGACACATGGTTGTCTCAATCACATATTCACTCCATTAACACATAATGGAAGCCTCTAATATCGATTGAGCACAACCCAAATCAAATTAAATGATATAAATGTGTCTTGAGTACGCCGATGCAACTAATGCTTCGTTATACTCAAGAACTATTGATTATCCTTAATCAATCCAAAAGATACCATCAATACATGATGAAATATCCTTTGATGATTAGAAGACAACCAACCTCAATTTAAATCTTCATTTAAATTGATATGAGTATATATTAACTACACAAGTTTTCATATACTCATGTTGATGAAAAGTAATGATCCATAATGTGTAGACTATATGGAAATGACCATTACTCTAAGACATCAACTATAGAATAAACCCCACATGTATATGTGCATAGATATAATTGATTTGGAGACAATATGCACATATTCAATTTTGATTGCATTGGAGCATATCCTATATTCCCATGAGTATACTACAACTAGGCAATTCAAATATATACTCAAGGATTTAGTTTCTATGTCTTGATCTTTATATGTGTCAATAAAGAATAGATCAATACAACGAAACCTTCAAGTTAAATTACAAACTCCCCCTAAGTATGTGCATCCATGTAATATATGGATTGGGAAACATGATGCACGTTTTGTGGTTAATTTAATAGGGATGTTTATACTTTAACTTGAATCCAAAGTTTGCAATTTATACTATAAAGAATATGCATACCTACCTTGGGTTTTCCATTTTTCATCCAAATATGAGACTGCTAAACATATGCTCAATAAAACATGTTAGTCTCATAAAGATTAGGTTTGTCATTAAACACAAATTAAACATTAATTAACATCAATCACCAAAACCAAAGGCTCTTGAACTTACAAAGAGGGACGTACATGTTAGAATTGAAAGTGTGTTTCTCATTTTGTGGGCACTCGGAAATATGAATCAATCCTCGCTCGTGAGTTGGACTTACTGGTGACACCCATACTCCACTTAAGTGTATGCTCACTGTCACCCAAATGTCCCATGTACGGAGTATTAACCAGATAGCTCTCACCCAAACAAATATGAGAAACCTAGTTACACCATACACACTTACACAACTAAGAGAGTTTTGGTTCCATTCTGAATAACCATATTGGGATTGAATCCAACCCATTTAAGCCTAACACTCGTCGTTTGTCTCAGAACCTTGGATCGCCCACACCAACCAAGGGAGGTGTGTCGCAATAGACAAGGAATGATGACCGCTCGAGTTCACGCATTAGATGGTTGAGAACAATTCTAGGTACCCAAATATGTGTCTAGTGTTAGTTCCCAAGATCAACGTCTAGCACCCACATATCCCCCATTAGAGATGCATCATAACACATACACACATGTCTAGTAGTTGGCATAGCATAAACATAAACTAGAAGCTATTACAACTACATGATATTACAAGTACATAGCCGACCAGCTAAATATTACATTCAAAAGTAGAACGCAGTAGAAATTGAACATAAACCAAAAGTAGGACAGCGGTATGCCCATTCATAAACCTATAGGCAACCGACTAGGAAGAGCCCTAGTTCATCCATACAAATAGTCGTCAGACCCCAGTGCAAAGTACGAGTTATTAGGGATTTCTTTCGACCTTCATCTATATATTTTAGATTAAGCAACGGTGAGTACACGTATGTACTCGCAAGACTTTAGTGTATAGAAATATAGCAAATGCAAGGTTATAACAAGGACAACAAGTCACTACACTAAGTCTTATTTTCAGCATAAAGCAGATTTATTTGCAGGTGAATGTTTCATTAAACGGTAATAGAATTATAAAGAGCATTTGATAGGAAGTTAAATAATAGTAAGTCTAGTTCATTTATGTCATTTCATAGCCCTCCTTGGTTGTGAACAGTGAGTAGACATAGCTACCCTTGGCTCATAAGTTTACCAACTTGTTCCAACACAGTTTCCAACAATTTTCTCCAAAAGCAAGACTATACTTGACATTATCTTCCCAAATTTCTCATGACCGTGAACATGGCTAATTAATTAAATTTAAATCTCTCTAGAGAGTGTATACTTTACCCACATGACACATTCTAGCAATTATGCAAATCTTGTCTCGCGATACATACCGTACCCAATTTGCTAGATTGTGACAAAACCGTTCAATTAGCTAAAGTCTAGCCTTGCACCAGCCCTGGTGATGTTAAACCCTTGCCATAGTCCAAAGATCCAGAACTAAACACATTGTACTAACGATGGTTTACGCCCCATCGGGTTCTCTCCCCATGGCAAGGCATACACTATTGTATTGAAATGCTTTGGGCCTAACACCTCGGTGAAGGGAGCACCTATGAACGACATCATACCCCGGAGTGCCCTTACTACTTCAGTCTACCAAAATGCAAGGCTATACCCTAGCTAATCTACTAAGCTAAGGCTATCCTATACTAGCACATGTGGTTGCATCAAATCACTTAGGTAATAGCATGAAGTTCGGTCTTTAACTGACCCGAACAAGAATCTCCCCATAACTACGCACGAGCTCCCTCCTCACGCCTCAAGTTTAAATAGTAACTCGCCGTGTCTAAACCATAAGTTTTGGGTTGGATTTTTTTTGCCAAAATAAACGGATACCATACCTCGGTTCCATACCATTAAACCAAATTGCTCAAGAGAGATAGAAATATGTCCCAACATTTAAAAGTCATTCTAAGTAAGCATGTCTAAGCATGTACATGAAATATTTCGCAATTATTACCCAAATGAAACTAAATAATGTCTACACTATAAGCTAGGTTACAATAACATGTAATCAAGCATCAAGGTAAAGGTAATGCATACAATTGGGAAATAACTATCGATACCCATAACATAGTAAGTTTAACATAAACATACACGCATGCATATAGTTTGATAAAACAACATAACATCATAAAATAATGTGATCAACATGATCAAAGGAGAGTTCTTTCCTTGTTGCTCATCGTTGGGGAAGTAATCTGAGTCGTAAGTGAGATTGTTGTCGACCGATTCCGAAACGTCGACATCTACGCGTTGTATACAAGAACCACGACAAATAGCAAATAACAACTTGTCAAATAGGGCAAAAAGAAATTATATGTAAATACCAAATGAAACTTAACAAAGAAGAACAGGGTGGTTTAGGGTCCCAGAGTTGTCGCTGCATAATGGTTCCATTAATACTTTCTTTGTGATTTGGCTCTTTCCATTAGTATGCTACTTTTATTTCTCAAATACAAGAAGCTAGAGTTATAATCATGCATAAGATTGTTTACAAATTCAAGAAGCTAAAATTATGTATTTTTGTATTTATAATTTTGAATTGAAGAGGCAAAAATTATTTGGATTAGTAGAATTAAGACATTTGTCAAAGTATCATGTATGAATAGTACTTAGCCCTAAGTGTTTTTGCATAACAAGTGATTTGTACATGTTAGATCTACAAATTTTAGGCTACAGGTTATATATTCATGGTTTTAAGATGGTTCTTGTGATATAGTTATCTTAACTATTGATTTTTTTAAGTTTGTTTATTCGTATTGCGGATTTTGGCGAACATAATACTTAAGGTTATATCTATAACAGGATTCAGATGAAAAGCAAGTTGTAATGAGATTATTTTTTAGAATAGGGTAGTCTTTTTCCTAAAGTGCATTTCTAGGCTAGTCTTCTTAATATTTGCATTTAGACTAGATGTTTTATGTATTGCTGAAATAGCATAAGTGGTTTTAAAGTTTACGCTAAAAGGGGTTGGATTTCATTTTAAATTTGCGACTTCACCTTACAAAGACTATTTAACCATTTTTTCTAGCATTAGCAAGGGATGACCCTAAGAGTGTTTTAAAACTGGTTCCGTGACTTTTTGCTTTTATCCGCGATAGTTTTCATATAAGTGAACAATAAGACCTTTCAAGGACTTAATTCAAATTTGCACAAATATGAAATATTTTTTTATAACCAGAGAGAGCATTATTTTCAATGCCCAAGGATTTGATTTCATCAAATTTGAAGTTCAATTGCACAAGTTATGTCTATATGAACTTTGTACGTATTGAAATGTTGACTATTAAAAATATGATGCTAACTATGACAAATTTTAAATATTTCTACATAATTGGGATCCTTGTGACCTTAGGAACATGAAAAAATTAATTTCATCATTCTTAGACCTACTTGGTGAAAGTTTTGTATTGAGTACACTTTAGGCCTATCACATATAATTGAGCTCATTTAATTTACAGAGACCAACACTAAAATATTATTGCATATCCAGATTCTACATGATTTTACAAAAATTTATAAATTTTTTCATTTAATTTGGAGTTTCCTAGTAGAAGTTACAAGCATTCAAATCGGATAGGGTTATAAAATTGCTGAAATTTGAAAACATTCCGAAGAAGGAAAGTATGTTTTGCTTCACCGAAGGCGTAACCCGACTTTGGCAAGCATTCAAATAACATTTTAGAGCTTGACACATGGGCCCCACTGGCAGCGGCTGAGCTTACGCGTGAGAGAGGTGAGGCTGACTGAGTGATCCCGCGTGTCAGGGAGATAGAACAGAGGTGCTCAGTCCCGAGCTCGCCGGCGATGAAGGACAGTCGGAGTCGGTGAATGTGTAGCACTGTGAGAGAGAGGAGGTCAATGTGCACCTATTGGGCCAGTCGGTAGTGGCAATGAGGTGGCGGAGAGGGTCAATGACGGATGGGGGCAAAGCTCGGAGAAGGTGCTCACCGGAGAGGAAGAGGAAGACGGCGTTGCCCCGGCTCAGTGAGGAAGTAGCTTCCAGAGGTGAAGATGGAGCAGGCTAGCTACCTCAGTGCGGTGGAGGGTTGTCGAAACGGGCTACCACTGAGCGACCAGCGCTGGGGAAGAAGACGGCCGTGCGGTGGTGTTGTGGGCTCCGAATTCTGAAAAGGGCAATGTTGGAAGGTAATCTTGATAAGGCATGGTACCGGGTTAGTTTCTATTTGAATAAAGATCGGTGAGATCAAGCAGTTTAAGAAAGTGTGATTGTGATTGATTGTTAGTTTCCATATTTTGCTTTGATACTATATTTACACAAAGAGGAGTCAGTACATGTAATGAGTGAAATCAATAAAGATGAGTATTCCAGTTTGGAGAAGTTCCTCTCTGTTCTTACTTTCTGAATTCTGAACTTTTGTTCTTCTTTGTGCCGGAAATGCTACACCACCAGAAAAGATGTTGTAGCTGTTTAGTTTGTAGTATGCATCTTATTTAGTCTACATCGGCATCGAGCGGAAGCCTTCACGCAAGAAACTTCATCCCGATCAGCCCGATGTCGATTGTCACAAAGAGAAGCGGCGCAAAGGAGAGCGGTGGTGTGCCGTTCACCTATCCGCAATTGTCGGCGACAAACTACACAACTTGGTCGATGAAAGTAGAGGCGATCATGGAAGCCTGTGGTGTCGGGAAGCGGTGGAACCAGCGAAGGAAGTAGCTGTAGATCCAAGGAAGGATAAGACATCTAAAGCGCTGCTATTTCAAGCACTTCCGGAGGATGTCTTGTTGCAGGTGGCAACAAAGAAGATGGCCAAGGAGGTATGAGACACACTCAAAACGCGTTTCATCGGTGCTGATCGGGTGAAGACAGCTCTGCTACAAACTCTCAAGGCTGAGTTTGATGCCCTGCGTATGAAGGAGGGAAAAACTCTGGATGATTACGCCAACAAATTGAGTGGCATGGCCGCGAGATATGCTAATCTCGGGTCAACACTTGAAGATGTTGTCATGGTGAAGAAACTCTTCAACACCATGCCTGACAAGTACTATCCCATTATCGCTGGCGTGGAGCAGTTTTGTGATCTCGAGAGCATGCCTTTCGAGGAAGCTCTAGGGCGCTTGAAGACATACCAGAAGCGTGCAGCGTATCGACACCGGTGGGGAGTACCGGCGACAGCCAGCTCTTGCTCACTCAGGCGGAGTGGCAAGTGCGGCAGAAGACCCTCGGCAGCGACTCGTCCTCAAGCTCCAAGATGAAGTACACTGCTCCCGGTGATGGAAGTAGCCGCGGCGGCCGAACTGGTCATGGATACAGCCGTGGTAGGGGACGCGGCAGAGAAAGAAGTGGTGGACGTGATGATCGCGGCAACACACCATGCACTGATGGCGCAGCAAATCCAGGAGGAAGAGGCCGAGACAAGAGCCATATTAAATGCTTCACCTGTGAAAAGTATGGTCATTTTGCTTCTAAATGCAGGAGCAAGCCACGCGGTGAAGAAGTAAATCTTATGCGCACTGAAGAACAAGAGCCGACATTGCTTCTGTCGGCCAGTATGGAGACGAATGGTGAGGTCTTGCTAGACGCAGGAGCAGAAGACTCTTTCTTGTCGGCTGGGAACGGTAAGAATCAATCTGATGTGTGGTATTTGATAACGGTGCCAACAATCATATGTGTGGTGACTGGGAGAAGTTTCAAGACCTGGATGAATTGATTCAAGGACGGGTCCGATTTGGTGATGGATCCATGGTACAGATTTGTGGAAAGGGATCGATTCTGTTCCAGTTCAAAGGTGGTGAACAA
Organism: Guadua angustifolia; assembly: GCA_036346375.1. Taxonomy (NCBI): domain Eukaryota; kingdom Viridiplantae; phylum Streptophyta; class Magnoliopsida; order Poales; family Poaceae; genus Guadua; species Guadua angustifolia. The sequence goes on from CM070501.1 coordinate 17,960,035, forward strand.
TGTCTATTGACTGAAGTATATTTTGTTCCTGAGTTGATCAACAACATAATTAGTTGTGGTCAATTGGCTCAGGGAGGAAGCAGAATCCTCATGGTTGAAGATCAGCTGTGTGTATATGATTCGGATGGAACTTTACTTATCCATGTCAGAAGTTCGCCGAACCGGCTGTATAAGACTCCAATGCAAATCTGTACTCCGGTATGTTTGATGGCATCACAGAGCCGGCGTGGCTTTGGCATGCCAGATTAGGCCATGTCAATTTTGTGTCTTTGAAGAAGCTTATAGAGAAGAATTTGGCAGTGGGAGTGCCGGTGATCTCACATCCCAATCAGCTTTATCATGGGTGCCTGCTAGCAAAGCAAACAAGACTCCCGTTTCCTGCCATAATGAATTCAGAGCTCAGAAGCCGCTGGAATTACTGCATACTGATCTGTGTGGACCAATTACACCATCCACAAATGCAGGTAATCGGTATTTCATGTTAATAGTTGATGACCACAAAAGATGGATGTGGGTGTGGATGTTCAAGACCAAAGATCAGGCCTTCTTTGTATTCAGAAGTTTCAAGCAGAAGATCACAAACTCTAGTGGACATCAGATAAGAATGTTGAGAACAGATAGAGGAGGGGAATTCTTATCAGATGAATTCACTAGCTTTTGTGAAGAAAATGGAATTGAGCGACATTTCACTGCTCCATATTCACCCCAGCAGAATGGAGTGGTGGAGAGAAGAAATCGGACAATCATGGGAATGGCGAGATCATTGCTCAAGAGTATGCATGTGCCTGGAAGATTTTGGGGAGAAGCAGTATCTCATGCAGTGTATATCTTAAATCGGCTACCCACAAAGCACTGGGAGATTGCACACCATATGAAAGGTGGAAGGGCAGGAAGCCAAACTTAGCTCATCTCCAGGTTTTCGGATGCAAGGCTCATGCAAAAGTCACCTCTCCACACTTGAAGAAACTAGATGATCGAAGTTTACCCTGTGTCTATCTTGGCGTTGAAGCAGGTTGCAAGGCTCATCGGCTATATGATCCTTAGCATGGGAAAGTGCATGTTAGTCGAGATGTCAAATTTGAAGAAGATGTTGAATGGGATTGGTATGCAAGTGCATCATCATCCCAAGAAGCTCCAGATTTTGAAGTAGAAGGCTTTGCACTCACCGAGTTTGATCCAGGGAATTCAGAAGAAGCACCGCCTACTGATGAAGGTTTTCCTCCAGGGCATCAAAGTAACAAAGCTAGCAAAGACCGAGGGTGCAGAGCAAAGCGGCGTGTCGGCATCAACAAAGATCAATGCCACGGGGGTGATGACACGTGCTAGGGCACGTGCAGTTGCACAAGCAGTAGCTGCAGCTAATGTGCCAGCGACTCCACCAATTCCAGACTTGACTGCCGAACCACCAACATCACCTGACGACTTCCTTCATGATGGTCCGGTCAAGTATGGGAGCATCCATGACATTATGATGAAAACCCAACCAGTTGAGCTGGTTGATGAAGATGCAAGTGATGAGGAATTGTTGTTGGTAGAGGTTGGTGAGCCGGTTACATATGAAGATGTAGCAGGACAAGTCGAATGGGAGGATGCCATGAAGAAGGAAATTGAATCCATCTAAAAGAACACAACCTGGAGATTCACATCTCTACCAGCAGGGCAAAAACCCATTGGTCTCAAATGGGTATTCAAGGTAAAAAGAGATTCTTCTGGTAACATTAGCAAATATAAGGCTCGACTGGTGGCAAAAGGCTATGTTCAGAAGCATGGCGTTGATTTTGATGAAGTTTTTGCACCTGTGGCACGAATGGATACAATTCATGTCATTCTTGCTCTAGCTGCAAGCCAAGGATGGAAAGTCCATCACATGGACGTTAAATAGGCATTTCTGAATGGAGATCTGGAAGAAGAAGTATATGTATCGCAACCAGAAGGATTTGTGGTAAAGAACAAGGAGCATCTTGTTTATAAATTGAACAAAGCTTTATATGGCCTTCGTTACACCTGTGGCATGGAACATGCTACCGATAAGAGTATGAAGCTTCTTGGTTTCACCAGGTGTGCTTAGGAGCAGGCCGTATACACTAGAGATCAGAAAAAAGGAAGGCTGATTGTAGGTGTTTATGTTGATGATCTCATTGTCACAGGAGCTTGTGAAGCAGAGATCCAGGCGTTCAAGGCGTAGATGATGGATGAGTTTGAGATGAGCGACCTAGGGTTGCTAAACTGCTACCTTGGCATTGAAGTATCTCAGGAGGAGAATTGGATCACTCTCAAGCAAGCTGCATATGCCAAGAAGGTCCTAACTCAGTTCGGCATGAATGATTGCATTGAAGCAAAATTTCTAATGGAGAAGAAGGTCTCTCTGCACAAAGATCTGGAGGGTGAACCAGTAGACGCTACCTTGTACAGGAAAATGATTGGTTGCCTGAGGTACTTACTTCATACGAGACCTGATCTTTCTTTTGCCATAGGCATGGTCAGTAGGTTCATGGAAAGGCCTACTACTTTGCATTACAAAGCTGTGAAACAGATCCTTCGCTATTTGAAGGGGACTATTCATCATGGTCTCGTATACTTGAAGACCAGTGGAGAAGAAGGGCTAACTGGATTCACAGATAGTGATCTAGCAGGTGATTTGGATGACAGGAGAAGCACCAGAGGTATGGCATTCTATGTCGATGGAAATCTTGTCTCATGGAGTTCACAGAAGCAGAAGACTGTTGCTCTTTCTTCGTGTGAAGCAGAGTTCATGGCGGCAACGGCGGCAGCATGTCAAGCGCTATGGCTAAAAAGCCTACTTGGTGAGTTCACGGGACAAAAAATCAAACCAGTCAGATTGCTTGTTGACAATAAGTCTGCAATGGCATTGATGAAAAATCCTGTGTTTCATGGAAGAAGCAAGCATATTGACATGAAGTATCACTTCATTCGGGAATGCGTTGAAGAAAAACTGATAGTCAGGAGTTCATTCACACTGAGGAGCAAAGCGTCTGGATGCTTTGACAAAAGCTCGCAGCATAAAATTGGCGGAGGCGCGACACATTGGGAATTCGAAATTTGCAGCCTGATCAAGATTAAGGGGGAGTATGTTGGAAGGTAATCTTGATAAGGCATGGTACCGGGTTAGTTTCTATTTGAATAAAGATCGGTGAGATCAAGCAGTTTAGGAAAGTGTGATTGTGATTGATTGTTAGTTTCCATATTTTGCTTTGATACTATATTTACACAGCAGGGAGCTGTATATGTAATGCGTGAAATCAATAAAGATGAGTATTCCGGTTTGGAGAAGTTTCTCTCTGTTCTTACTTTCTGAATTCTGAACTTTTGTTCTTCTTTGTGCCGGAAATGCTACACCACCAGAAAAGATGTTGTAGCTGTTTAGTTTGTAGTATGCATCTTATTTAGTCTACAGGCAAAGGGATGTAGTCAGTGAATGCTCGAGGTGTTGTGATACTGTAGAATCGAAGCTGAGCTCCACCAATTCGTCGGATTGTGTTTTGCCCAATTTGGGGGCTCGCTGGGGAAAATGAGATGTTGGTAGCGCAATGGAGTTCGGCTTGGGGGTGGAGAGGTGCTAACGGCGCAAGGGAATGACCCTGGGCTGGTTTTAAGGCAAGGCACGGTGGAGAGGGCAATGCAAACTACGTGGCGATCGAAGTTTCATGAAGCGCCACAAGATGGCACATGCTCTCGCACCGGCATAGGTAGAGAGAAGGGAGAAACGGTGAGGAGAGGTGAGAGAAGGAAGGAGGAGAGGGGTGAGCTAGGGTGGGAGACTGGCCGGTGGGCCTAGGTCAGAGCGTGCCCCACTGGCAGCATCGGCCACATTGGCATTGTGTTGAACACAACGATTGTGTACCGTAGCTTCGCAAAGGTTTGGCAAAAGTCGGTGCAGTAATTAAGGCGGCTCAACAATGGTCTTAGCTATTTTGTAAATTTCTAGAAATTTTTGTATAGGTAGACTTAAAACCCTAGCTTCTATTATCTTTGGTTTCATCTCATTCTATATTGTGGTTTTCAAAAGAAAAATCTTGAAATAATGCTGGTTTCAAACTATTTTTGAATTTTTAAATCATTTAAATGTTGTGCAAAAATTCTAAACAATTATATTAGTTCAACTCAAATATTTTATTATTTTATAAAATTATTATCTAGGCTATGTTGTTTGGGGTTTTTATGAGTTTCTATTTAATGCTTTAAGTTAGGTGAATAATAACATTTAATATGGCAAAGATTTAAACTTTAGAAATAAGTAAATTCAAATGAACATCCAAATATGCAGTAAAGATCATGCCATGCAACTTTATTTATTTTTCTCAAATTTTGGGGATGTTACACATTTTAAGGTATTTAAGTTTATATTTATAGAGATTGACAAATGGGACCACATGTCAGTTACTCATTTCTAAATTCCGGTTCAAAAAATAAATGTCATTATTTTCTTCTCATGCCCACATTTCATATACTTATTTTTTAAAAATTTGAATTAACTAGTTCAATGCCCGTGCATTGCTACGAAAAATAAAATTGATAACGAAACATAAAGGAAAGCAATAAAAGAAAATTGTGCTCGGAACGAAAGACATCTAGCTTGCGATTCTTGCAAATACGCAGCAGCCGGGAATAATCCAATGCAATTATCATCACCGCCCTAATCGCCATTGCCTAGGCCTATCGCAATTCGCAGCCTTCGTAAGTCGCAGCTTTTCTCTAGTTCTTTGAGGTTAGCGAATTACCTAGTGTCACCATTAGTCCCCCCATTCGCAAAAATTTGTTTCCACCGATTTCATGAGGCATGCTCAACCATGACACGTTGTTAGTGCCGACCATAAATACATACTGCCGCACAAGACTAATTTAAGTGTGAAGAACATTTAAAAATATGCAATCCTGTATGTTGTATAGGATCCAAAGTATGTTTACAGTTCAAGTGAGAGTTTATTGCGAAACACTACGATTTCTTGGCGCAGAAAAAGACATGGCAGATCAAACGAGTTGCTAGCCTAGCACTACAACAAATCGTCGAAGCATACAAGCATCCTTGTACACAAAACAATCGGTACAAGCAGAGCAACAAATGGTCATCTACAAATACACCATGCACCACCAGCAAGCAATAACAAGACGATCCAACAAGATACAATCCAAATGCATCTCTAGTTTATAGTGTAATTATGCATAATTCAAGAAAAATTGGTGTGTTAAAATAACCCAGTCATGCTAAGTTGATCAGCTAATTCAGCAAGTCGAAGATCCGTCTGAATATGTGTTGACCAAAGAGTCTAGCGCACACTAATCTTCATCTCACCACCCTCAAGAGCTGACCTTGTTGAACTGGAACCTAGACAACTGCTGCAGGATGGTGGAAATGATAGGCCCGTATCGTTGCATCCACATAGAGAAGTTTCAGCAACAAATTTTAAAGCGATTCCTTAAGAGCAAGTCATAATAAAAGAATAAAAGCTGCGGAGACAATAATAAGGCTCGATGAAAATAAGCAAACTCGCACCAAGTAATTACGTAAGTGCTTATTAGAAAGCGTTGGTGCGAATGATTAAAAGCTGCAGGCTTCAACTATTCTATCCCTCTTGTCTAATTAAATGATCTAAGCGGTTATGTAACAACTATGGCTCGTTGATGGCAAGAAGAGCAATGTAGATTGGAGATGTTTCTTTAAATAGAATAGACGGATCCTTCATTTTAGAAATCAACCAATATTATGATCATTCTTTTCCATGTACATAGGATAGAAAGTGAGGAGATAAAAAAGGTGAAAACAAACGAAATTGGTAATATGGGAATACCTTCTTGTTTATTTTTAATTTTTTAAAAAATACAGTACTAGGCTTTTTTAGGCATATGGACGAGTTCATTACACTTGATGGATGAGTAAAATGTTCCCAAACTTCATGTAAAGCCAACTTTCACCATGCTTAGGAGTGCTACTTTACCGAACATTGTCATAGAGTTCAAACGATTGGAACAATGAAAGCGACTTCAAGTTCCTTGGAACAAACAAAATACTCTCTCTCGATAGGTGAACAATGAAAAGCTTCTTGCACTCCTATTCATCACAATGGTCATTTGTATTATCTCGATCCCAAAGAATAAAAGGTAACCAACTAACAAAAAGCCACTTAAAGCAAGAATGTACCTTAGGCTTGGTTATATGTGGAGGCGATGAGATACATCACAGTCTCAAGTTTGGCCTCCACCACACAAAGAACACACTCTCCAACCTCGAAGTGACAAGTAAGCATATTATACCTTTATCGGAATGGACACAGATTTACGCTATGCAAGATCTCCATCTTTAAAAACATCCTATAACACCATTATCAACATGATGATGGAATAAAAAAACATGATCCAAAAAATTACTGCAAGCCGATGCTAGACAAGAAGGTATAGATGAGCTGAAGTTCATGCTGATTCACACATTTCATATTTTAATGGAAGTTCATCACCAACACTATTTAGAAAGAATCAAGGGTAGCACAAAAGGTATACCTAGATACATCTACTTGAAATTTTCTATATGAAGAAGTAGGCACCAAAAATATATTGACATGGTAGTAGGAAGGTAGGCCAGTTTGAGTTAAATCTTGAAGCTTGTGGTCATGATTTTGTCATTTTGTGCAAGTAATCACTCAAGCCATTGTTTTGATTTAGGCATATCGCAACACAGTATACTAAATAATGTTCTAATTATATGCCATGAAAAATGACCATAACAAACATGGTAAATACATGGGTTAAGGAAAGCTGAAACAACAGTTCAGTTTTATTTTCTTCGAGATTGATATCAAGGCACCATATACAAATCACAAACAGCTGGATGAAATTGCTTGAGAGAACTAGCAGTTACCATGCAGATAACCTTCAGTACTACTGGAATGACTATGATTCAAAAGGTACAAAGTGATCACATACAACAAACTCCCACAAAGTTGCAGACTATTAATACGATATGACCATTAACAAAAAACTAATATTTTCCCTCAAACTCATTACCTGCCAGTTAGGTGGAAAGGAAGGTGAGTTCACTGCAAGTTCAGCTGTATAAATAGGAAATTTACCTCTTTATGTTTACCAATCATGTATTATGCATGAGGCAACTGGCCTTTAGGATCTGATTGTATTGCTACAACTGTTGGATCATTAGGATAGAGTCAACATCGAATATATGCCCTGCATGGTCCTAAAGAAAGTTGATCTCACATGTTTCCAGTTCAAAAAGATCATATCAGATCCACCTTCATCCGACAAGATGTGGTTCCTATATCAGAATACAAAAAGAATACATATACAGATGTGGTAATAGATTAGGAGTAAACTCTTACTTGAATAGTTCAAGATTCTGCATTTGTCTAAAAATGTGTTGCTCATTAACAAACTATACTTAGAATCATAGCTGATGCAATGTCTACCTGATAACAAGCAGCTATTGCATGCAGAAAATCAATATGCTCTAATAAATCGATTGCACAAAACCCTAATCCCCAACTTTGAAATAATTTACCTCAGTCATGGTAGGGGAAAGCGAAGGCATCCCGATTTGTTGATGTGGTGGCAAATCTGAAACAAGTGAATAATGTTGTTAAAACTACTAAAAGGAAGATATCAACTTGTGCGTGTCATATTATAACTCAATCTTTGGAAGTAATGTTACTGGCAGATGGAGCTGAATCTATACAGAACATGGTGTTTAAACATAAGTTGCATGACAACTTGACAAGATCGAGAGAAGGTACTGCACCACTTGAAAAAGGTCTTGCTAGAACTACGGCTACCGCCCACCGATAAATAGCAATGGACGGTCAAAACACGCATGACTATTATAATCTAGCATACCGACTAAGAAATTCAGGAAAAAATTGTAAAATAAAGTACATACCGTGAGAACATACTATTGACCCCAAAGGTGACAATTGGCATTCCATACTTGGATGCTCTCTTGAAACCGTAGCTTCTCGACTTCTCGTGGTGAGACTCGCAAAAATAAAAAGATAGGATAGAAAAGCTGAAGTCAAGATAAAATAGGTATCCAAATTAAGCAGTGTAAGATTTTGATTACAAATGCATAACCTTGAAGGTCTCAAGATCTTTTCGGTATGCATCTTGGAAAAAGCTTGAGCCTCCAACCCTTTTCCCAAACTCTCCATGAAGATCGGAACTTGAGACACACGGAAGAAGACAGGGACCACTTAATTTCAATCATAATAATAAAGCGTTCCATTAATAGGGAACAACATCGTTTCATACCTATATATACATATATCTGAGATATATACATACATATGTATATACATATATGTGTATCTCTGTGTGTGTGTGTGTAGTGAGGAGGTCAGTTGATTTACATGGTGAAGGAATAAACAACAACAATTTCGTGAGATGCTAGTTGTGGTCTATTGAGAAGTGAGAACTAAACAAGGCAAAGCATATATTTTAGTTTGACAATATGAATAATAGTAAGGGAAACAATCATATACCTTTGGATGAAAAAATGGCGATTATAATTCCATTATCAACATTTCAGTTTTTGAACAAAAGAGGAACAAATGAACAGTCCATTTATATCATATTTAAAGGGTACATTTTACACTCATAATTTTTAAAGTTACTAATGCCAAAGTGGTCAAGAGAAAATCGGTGTCCGATGACTTGATCCAAGATAACCAATCTTATCGAGGTAGAGCTCTCCGAGGTAAGTGAAAATCCCTTGGCCATGGTGGTATACCAGATTTTGAAACCTTGGTCCCGATACAAACACATCACACCGGTTCTTGTGAAGAATAAGCATAAATCGATTGCATTATTTCGCAAAGACTACAATGAAGTAGTGAGGTGTGGTAAAATTTACATGCCGTTAGTACTAAACAGATACAACATTGACATATCCATTGGGCAAGACATCAAAGAAGGTTTAACAAAAGAATTGTGATTTTTCCGAACAACAAATTATAAAGATGCCAAAAAGAAATAAAGAGAGATCACATAGTGTCTTCCTTTACAACAGAGGAGTAAGTGCTAGCAGAGAAGTGACGAACAAGGCTCCCACGCCACGATCCAGACACCATGCACTCTTCAAGAATCGCAGAATTGAAACACGAGCAACTATGAAACCATACAAGATATCTGAAGGCTTAGTATGCAACCCAGTAATCGCCGGCAGAGAAGACTCCTTTGAGTCCTTGGATGAGCATACACAACATCCATGGCGAAACCTTGGATCTGCACCCATGCACCCTCAAGAAGCTCCGTAGTAGAATTGGTGAGCCCATCTTTGGGCAAGAACCGTCGAACTCATTGCGCATCTTGCGCTTGACCTCCATGCTCATGTACTAGAACCTCTTCGGCGATCGGCGGCGGGAACCCCATCCTCGCATGTAGCGGCCAGATTTCTTGACCGTTGTCACTCCAAGTCTTGAGCTTCGTCGCGACATAGACGAAAGCGAGCATGGAGTCGAACAAGCTCCACTCCCGGAGCGACATCGCCTCGGCTCGTCCTCGTAGGCGATGCGAGAGGTCTCCGACGCTGGATCTTGGTCCGTCCTTGGCGTGACCACCACCCAACACCGGAGGGGTCAAGATTGCGATCCGTTGATGTGCCGCCGAGCTCCATGACGGCGGCTCGGTAGCGCTTCGTTGGTGATGCGCTCATGGACGAACGGTCGGTGAGGGAGACGCAGTGAGCGAGAGGAGCTCGTTGGTGTTCTTGCACATCGCGCGGGCGAAGCTCGTACATGAGGCACCCGATGACTTCGAGGAAGGTGCCGAGGCGGTAGTACTCCCTCCGCAGCTTCGAACAGCCTTACGGGTCATCGTCCTCCTCGGCATCATCGGAGAGCCGCCGCCGCTTCCTCCTATCGCCTCGTCATCGAATCGAGTCCGGCATCGGAATCCTCGTCCTCCTGGCAACGCCGAGGTGGTCGTGGCGTCCCCACGGCGGTGAGGTCGGGCGTCGCGAGAAGGAGACGTCGAATTCGTGAGGATAGATCGGCGATGTGCTCATCGTCGGTGGTGAAGAGTACGACGACGCGATGCGTTAGCGATGGCGAGGTTGTGGAGGTGGGCGGGCGATGGAGTCATCGGCAACAGCGGTGGCGATGGGGGGGTGGATGGCTCGGAGGTCGCGGTGCGTGCCCGATGATGAGGAGGCAGAGGGGCCGGGAGGCGGAGAAGGAGGCGAGGAGGGCGGCGGTGGCGGCGGATGCGGCGGGGTAGATGGAGAAGCGGATGGAGTCGGTGGAGAGGACGTGGGTGAGGACCTTGAGGTCATCGGGAGGCAATACGACGCTGTATTCGGGTTGGGCGGCTAGGAGGTGGGGTCCGCGGAAGAACGGACCGCTGCCACCAACTGCTGCTTTATAATAGTAGAGATTAGATAATCTTGAACTTAATGATGTATCTCACATCTGGGGCCAGTTGTCATAAAGACAGAATAAAAGCAAAGCTATGGTGCCACAGCTGAGCTCGCTCTTGCGCTTGCTGGTGATGAGGCTTTGTGAGGCCAGGAATCGCTAGGGTTGTTCATGGCGAAGCTCTGGGAGGCGAAGGTGGCCAGCGGCAGCAGTGTACTCTTGAGTCCAAGAAGTAGTGGCCAAAACATGAGTAATCAGAGGGCATAAGATCATCATGTTGGCTAGCTGGAGTCTGAGAGAAGCTAAAGCCGCTAGTGTGAGGACACATGGTCACCGGAGGTGAGCCAACAGCTTAAAACATAGTGGCACAAAACAGGGTAGTAGCGAGGAGGGTGTAATCGATCATGCTGAGCAAAAGTAAGTGGCTCGGAAGGATCAATGGCTCACCACATCACTTGGACATGGACAGGGCAACGAAGGAAGGTCAGAGTAGTTGGTTGATGGTGACCATTTGTGGTGGCGAGGAGCTTCACAATGACAGCCAAATCGAGGGAGAACCAATTAAAATGGAGTACGACAATGGGTTCATGGGAGTCACGAGGATGCCATAAATGGCCATATTCAAAGCTAAGACTCACTTGAGAGGGTGAGATTTCTTAGCACAGTGGAGGTCAGAGATAAAGAAGACTTTGGTTCCAACGCTACACTGCACGAAGCACAAAATCAAGTGAGGGATTTTGAAGAGAAAGGGGAATGGCGCATGGTGACATAGGTGTCGAGGCCAGAGCTCACCAAGAAGGGACTTGGATTCAGCGGAGCACGGTGGCTTGCGTGCACCGGTGCTTGGGGCAATGAAGGTGTTCTGGGTGGCTTAATGAGGAAGAAGAGCTGAAAATGGGTGAAATGGGCTAGGTATCATACGGCTAGGTATCATACGGAGAAGCCGAAGGGTAAGGCTAGAGTGCTTAAATAGGCACGAGATAGCGATATCCTTCATCATCTTCATTTTAGCCATGAGAAGGATGCCTACAGTTCACACGCGTGGCAATGGCTTGCAGGCAACAAAGTGGCTGCATCAGGAAGGTCACTCGAGGCGATGCGACAGAGTGAGCTATTAGGTTGGCGAAGCGATAGGGCATGCACAAGAAAAGTTTGTGCACGTGGCCATGGTAGGGCTTGTGGAAGACGAAGCATTCTAGTGGGCCATAGCTGCCAGCGATGGGGAAGAGAGAAGGTACATTGGTAAGAAGGCGCGTTCATTTGGGAAAACGGTAGAATGAAAATGCCTTGAGTGATGGTGGCAACTAACAAGTGGGGTTGGCATGTCAGCAAGAGAAGAAGCTAACGTCTTGGGCCAGTATCACCGAGATAAAGGATAACGATTTGAATTTTGGTTTTTGGTCAAAAGCATTGCTTGAATTTTTAGGCATAGCTATTTTGCTGAAAATTTATGAAAATTTTGTGGAACATCTTGATTTGACACTGGTGTTTGTGTAAAATTTTCATGATTTCTTCTCTGTTGGAGTTTTCTCAAAAAAAAATTTATAGCTACTGTTTTTAATGCCAGATACACTATTTGATTTTGCTAAAATAGTGTAGCGACCCCCATTTTTACATAAATGCAAAAATAGAAATCTCATGTGCACACAGTACTAGTCCCTGGATCAGTAGCTAGTACGCACATTTATACAATTGATATCACATCCATACTCTTTATTACAAATAATAATGGTAATTTATATAATAGAATCTTACAATTCAGAGTAATACGGCGGAAAGAATCAAGAGTCTTGTAGTGTGCCCATCCAATCCCTCAGGCAACTGACAAGGCATAATCCGTAGAAAAACTCGTTAACATTCCCGAATCCTGCGTCGAATAATTTCATCGAGCTATTCTGATTCTTCACCCTAAAAACCACGAATAAGCAAGGGTGAGTACTTGCGTACTCAGCAAGACTTTTTCAAATCCTATAATATATGCAGGCCATTCAAAGGAAAGGCTTCTACGGTTAATTTGCAGAAAGCTAATTTGCAAAAGAATTTACTGAATTGTAGAATATAAACGGAATTTAAATAAAAGCAGTTTAATATATAAGTATAAAACAATAAATTTCACGAACCTCAGTTCTTTCGATCATCTCCATGAATCAATCATTGACATCACATGTCAATCCGAAATAATTCTTTTCCAACAAGGATATACAATCCAAATCATAATTCTCGACAACACAAGTCAAGATCCATATTTTGTAAAATAAAACAGCTAACTAATGCAGGTGCACCAAGTGTCCCATGACCGCGGGAACGGCTTTTCGAAAAGATTTACACTCTGTAGAGGTGTACAGCTTTACCCACAAGAAATGATCAACCTCTTTTGCCAGGCCAGTAACACACTTCCTTTGGTGTGTCGGCAAGGAGATCATAGCATAACCGTTACATTACTTAATCCTAGCTTTGCATCAGCATGGTGACGATATGCTATGGTGGTGAAAGATATTTGTACAGTCACTGTACGTGAAATAGTAAGGTGCTTGTACATTCGCTGTACGTGAAATAGTGATCCCATAGCATAGCGTACACCTATGAGCAACCAGTCACTGAAGAAGCTCGTAATACTCCAGCCTACCAATGTGCAAAGTCAGTTTTAAGTAACTTAATAGGTTAAGACTGTCCCATACCAGCACTTGTGGTTGTACGGAAATTACTTGGATATAACGTACAATTAGTTCGGTCCTTAATCCAACACAGGCAATAATCTCCCCCTAATCTACGTGCAAATCCATGCACACAAGGCTATTGCCAATAATTGCCCGCATCAATATTATAATTTTATTTTCATTTTTAATTAAAATAACCAAAAATCACCATCATGTCTCAACATGTCTAAGAATCATCATCATGCCTCAGCATATCCAAATATCATTTGATCTTGTCTCAATCATATCCAAGTGTCATTTGATCAATGTCTCAATTTGATGTATACTAAGTCTAGAGCATGGCTAAGCAAGCTTATTAAACATCGTGTATACCCAAAATGACATTATATATTGTCTAACCATGATTCTAAGGTGTCAAGGTTCACAAATTCATTTATATCAAGGAGGTTTCAGAATCAACAGTATAACTATCATTACCCACAATATAGCGAGTTTAATGAATATCGCATGCAATCAAAATATTTAATGAAAACATTTATAAAACGGGATCAACATGGTCAAAGGAGGTGCTTGCCTTGCTTATTTGCTGTTTACGACAACGTTGAGGTTGTAGTCGACGATGGGAGGTAATTACGTCGGGTTCTACACGTCGCGAACGAGGAATATAACAAATAACAAATAACAAGATTTCAATAAGGACAAAAAGAAATCAGATGGAAATCCAAATATAAATAAATCATAGAAAGCAGGCATGTTTAACAGGCGTGGTTTGGGGCTTGAGTTGAATGATTCTATATTTTCATGTTTTAGCCGATTAAATATGTACATACATACATATCATAGATAGCTTTTTAGGTTAAGTGATGCACAATTTCTTTTACAGATTATCTATTCTTGTTTTATGTATTCCATAGGCTAAAATTAAGTATTCTTGTATTTATAATATTGAATCTAAGAGACAAAAGTTATTTGGATTAATAGAATTAAAACAATAGTTAATAAGTTGTGCGCTGTGAATGAATAGTACTTATTCTTTTTACATGAAAAGTGGTCTCTGGTATTTGTATAAGGGGATATTGAGTCAGGTTCTTTTGAAATAACTGATTTTGATTTGGGGTTCCAATCAAAACATGCTTAACTATTTTTAGTCCCTAGGCTTTAGTTATTTAGGCACTGATCATATTGGTCTTGCATCACTTTCTTATAATTAGAGCATTGTTTAACATTTGCACTGGTGATTACATAGTATAAGCTATACGTGAACATGAGTACACTTAAGATAAGGTTAGTTAAATAGATTTCTACTTATGTCTTATTATATGGATTAGAGGTTAAAGGTACTAATTAACTTTAGAGATGCAATGATCTTTCCTTGAACTAGATATTTGTGTTTAACCAGAGAAGATAAAATGCTTACTGCTTGCTGTTTTTACCTTGGATTTTGATGGATGAAGGCCACCAGACAGTGGATTAAGGAGGAAAACAGAGCAGAGCTTCGCACAGCTACAGTACGCGCGCTGCAATAGACACCATGGGAGCTCTTCTGTGAGCTTCAGTTGGAGCTGGATCAAGCGCAGGGAGCTTCGGGCAAGGACCAAAATGGAAGGAGGGGACCTCACTGATAACGTGAAAGGTCTTGGCCGGGGCTACGGTGAACTACAGTGGCGGCGCGACGGAGGACATGGCCGGCGGTGCAGAGCTTGCGGTGGTGGAACTCTACAACGAGGGAAAACTCGAATGCTTTGGGGGGTTCTAATCGGTGATGGGTAGTGATGTTTTAGGCGAGGTTAATTGGATTAATGGTGCAATGAGGCAAAAGTTTGAGCTAAGGTGGTGATTTCGGCTAGGCTTAGCAAAGTAGTAGTTACAGCCCAAATTAAGGCTTGGGAGGGGGCGTGGAGGTGATAAGAGTTGTGAGAATGGTGGCAGGAGGCTTGGGCGGCTTTTATAGCTGCGGATATGGCGGTGCAACAGTGGTATGAACTTGGATTGAAAATGGCGGCTGGAACTGGAGACTTCGGCTGACAGAGGTGATGTGCGACTTAGCTGGCAGAACGCAGGGCACGGAGATGATGGGAACATCCTCTCTTGGCAGAATACGGCGCGATCGAGTTGGTTCGGGAGAGCTCTAGGCTTAGCTGGTTTTGGCTTTGATTTTTCGCAAGAACAGAGAGAGAGAGAGAGAGCTGAGCGGCTGGCTGTTTGCTGTCTTCGTGAGGAAGAAGAAGAGCATCAGCTGGCTGCCAGGTGGGGCCAACTCGACAGCTGTTCAACCAAATACCCAGAGACTTCTGGACAGACCGAGGAGAACCGACCGGATTAAGCTAGCAACTCAACTCAAGATTTTATGAAACTTTTATCATAGGTCGACAACATAGGGATAGCTATCCAGTTAAATTTTTAGATTAAAATTCCGGACAGAAAATTTTAATTAATTCTGACAATGTACGATACACAGAATTTCCAATTCTGTTTTTGATTTATTAGAGTGTCCAAATTATTTTATTTATTTTTGAAAATTTGTTTTTCAGATGGATTTGAGATATTAATGCTTCTGTAAAATTTTCATAATTTTATCGTTGATATTTAAATTTTAATAATTCTGATATTGCCATTTTCAGTTTTATTTGCTTTCAGTTTTTGAATTTCTAAAAGATTAAAATATAAGTTTTTATTTATGATATTTTTACCAGGGGTAGATATGGGTCTTAGGTCGGCATGATAAAAATATTAGCTTGAGGATAGGTCTAGAGATTGCTACACAAATCTGACAAGGTCTAGATCAGCTTTTCTTATCTTATAATTATCACATGTTTTCTTTTTATTTTAATTGTCCGAATTATTTCAATCATCATGATTTGTTTCTGGAGATATTTGGGATGCTCTGAAAATTTAATATTATTTTTTTTGATATTTTACTTTTACTTTCTTACTTTTACCATTTTACCATTTCACTTTATTGGGTTTTTCTTTTGAAAGTAAAAGCTCATGAAAATCCAATAATTCAAGAAAAATCAGGAAACAAACATTTCAAATTAAAAATCACATTTCAAACTTATTCTTATGGTTTGTTTGCTTTGGAAGAAATAGTTTTTAATATTGCTATTTATCCTTTTCTTAAGTTTAGAATGCAAGAAAATGAGGAAAGGACATTGTTTTAAATTAAATTTTTTTTATTTACATTGAAATTTTTATTCAATCCCATTTTTAAATTCAAAAACTTTTATTTTTCCTATTTTTGAATTTTTCGGGATGTTACAAATAGAAAACCCACTCCAAAATTCATAAATATTTTTGGAGAGGTAGTTGGGACTATTTAGGAAATCAACTCACATATATAAAAACCAATTGAATTGAGATACAACCCACATATTCACAGCACAAGGTTCACAAATTAATAGAAATGGTACCTAAAAAATTCACAACTCATCAAGCGAGGCTTGAGGGGTGTTCATCTTTTGGATTAATGACATTACGCATCAAGAAGGCACAGAATTGTCCTTGAATACCTAGCAGGTCATCCTGTTCCAATGAAGATTTTGGGCATTGCCAAGCCTGTGATGAGATGAGTAAAGTCTTGCATGTATATAAATTAATAAGTGGAAACAATTGTTGCAAGATCGGCAAACCTCTATAATGTTGGTCATCCTTGAACCAATGAGGAGTTCCATATTGTGGCAAACGTAGAATCCACATTGATTAGTACCCTTTTGTTGCTGCTGGCATTGCTAAAATATAATAGGTTAATTAGTTCAGAAGGTATTATTATGTAGTGTGAAGGATTATTGCATACTAGCGGATACTGGAAAGTTATAAATATGCTTCAGCATCACTGGGTTCTTCCTGTGTGGACCTCCACGAGCTTTATAGACACCGAACAATGTGTCGAATAAATCTCTGATATGCTTCAAGTTGTGGGTGCCGCCTTTTTAGAATCAAGGTAAATTACCCAGTTTTGTCTTGGTATAATTATGAGTAGAATCCAGTGAAACCTACACAGCCATGTTGCCATGGTCATTCAACCGTACTTGTCAACTTTCACGTGCTGCAAGTTAACCCAACGACACTGAAATAAGGGGATCTTGAATAGTACATAGTCGAGCTCCTAAATTTCCTCAATGAACCCATAGTACGAGCTCCTCATCGATCCAGCGGTATTCAGCGCATCAATGCGAACACCGCTATTCTGGTTTGTGCTCTTCATGTCCTGATATCTCATGTAAACTCTGTATCCATTTAAGTTGTATCCTTTCCATATTACAACCATAAATGCTGGCCCTTTTGCCAACCATGTTAGTGTATCACCTAACAAGCTTTCAGTGATGGGTTGTTGCTCCTTGAACCATCTGTTGAACTGAAGATTATGCTATTTGATGATCCAGTACTCCTACCACGATGGATTTTCTTGCCATAGCCAGTTCTTGTACTCATCGATATATGGGGCTACAACAGCCATGTGTTGCCAAATTGTGAAATGGGTTTTAGCACACACAACCGGATCAGGCGTGATTGCTTTCCTTTCAATTGTCCCAATGCCTTAGAGCCTCTCCTTAAGGCAGAATCGAGGCATACCTATCAGTTTGACCTAAGCTATGTAATCTATGCAGAATTTGACGACCTCTTCGGTTGCATAACCTTCGATAATGCTACCATCTGGTCGAGATCGATTCCGTACATAGGACTTGAGAATTCCTATGTACCTCTTGAACGGTTACATACTACGTAGGAACACAAACATTCTTCTCTATATGCGTTGATATCGTCCTTTGTTTTATCCTTAATGTTCAGTAAGAGACCAATCAAGCTATCACAGATATTCTTCTTTATGTGCATCACGTCGATGCAGTACCGAACTTCTAGGTACTCCCAATAAGGTAGGTCCCAAAGTATTGAGCTCTTCTTCTACATGCTCTTCTCACGAGTCCTCGATTTACGTCCTTTTCCAAGCATAACATCCAAATTCTTAACCATATCATGAATGTCTATCCGCTTAAAGACTTTGGAGCTAAACCGTCTTCGGTTGTTCTGTCGAATTGTTTTCATTGTGCAGTATGGGTGATTCCTCTGAAGGAACATACGGTGACGCATGTACACGGTTTTACGTGAGTGATTCAGCCACATACTCTCGGTATTATCTAAGCAGTAAGTATATGCTTTGGCTCCTTTCGTGCTCTACCCCGACAGGTTAGTAAGGGCAGGATAATCATTTAGGGTGCAGAACAACAAGCAGTGCAAAGTGAAGTACTCTTGTTTGTGAGTATCCCATACCTGTACCCCAGGAGACCACAATGTGTTTAGATCTTCCACCAATGGTGCTAGGTACATACCAATATCATTCCTAGGTTGATTCGGGCCTTGGATGAGTATAGATAGAAATATGTACTTCCGCTTCATAGATAAACAAGGAGGAAGGTTGTACACACAGAGATTCACGGGCCAAATGCTATGACGGCTGCTCATGTTACCGAAAGGATTCATTCCATCCGTACTCAATTCAAACCTTACATGCCTCAGATCCGTTGCGAATTCTTAAAATCTCCTATCAATATGTTTCTCCACTGCGTGGAATCAGCAGAGTGCCTAATCATTCCATCATTCTTACACTCATCCGAGTGCCACCGAAGCAATTTTGCCTCTTTTGTATTCGCAAACAAACGCTTTAAATGGGGAATTATAGGCAAATACCACGCCACCTTAGCGGGAGAGGTCCTTTCTTTACCTCCATGCCCTCGTCGTCATCATCTGATTTATCTTTACGCTTGTACTAGGATGCGTTGCACACTAGACATACATGCAAGTTTGCGTACTCTTTGCGGTAGAGGATATAGTCATTCCAACAGGCATGTATTCTTTCTACTTCCATTACCAAGGGACAAAGAACCTTTTTGGTTTTGTACGTGGTTATCAGCAACTCGTTTTCCTTCGGAAGCATATCCGCTAACAGACCTAACAGTGCTGTGAAACTCTTATCGGATCAACTGTTGCTTGTCTTTAATTTCAGCGGTTCTAGCACAGATAATAACCTTGTGTATTTGGACTTGCAACTCGGGAACAAAGGTTTCTCCAGTCGTTCATCAAGCCCGAAATTTTACGTACTCCCGCTCATCACAGTTTCCTTCTACATCCCGTAGCATTTGATCCAGATTGTCATCATGAAATTTATCCTTATCAAAAGCATAGTTAATATCATTCGGAGTATCGTTGACTTCGTTGACATTATCCAAAGTATCATTGACTTCGTCGACGGTGGTAGTACTACTTGGTTCCTGCATAATCTGCTATTCACCGTGACTAGTCCAACATGTATACCCCTTTTGAAACTCCTAGAATCAAGTGTATTTCGATCTGCACTGAGTTTCGAAACATTATCGGACTCTTGCAGTCAATGCATGGACAAGGCATAAATTCCACCTCTTTGTTCAATATATCTTCTTCTGCTGCTCTTCTAAAAGCAGAGACACCATTAATGTACTCAGCACTCGCATGGTTCTCAGTGTACATCCAGCTTCGGCCCATCTATGCGATATATATAACAATAGGTGTTAAATAATAAATTAAGTACACTAAGAGTGCACATGCGCACATATGCTATATATAAGCTACATTTCAACTTGCCGATTAATTTATATAGCTTCTAACATTAAAAAGAATGAATGGATCATGTAAACATATGTAAGCTACATTTAGAATCAGCATCTTCAATTCTCTCTTCACATGGTTAGCTTCATCTTGAATATAATGCAATTAGAACTAATTACTAATTTAGATAAAAAGAACAAATGCATCTATACCAAGCTATATCAAAACTATCTTCAATTCCCTTTTTACCGAGCTAGATGTATATACCTTCAATATAATGCTATTACAACCAGTGGCGGAGCCAGGATTCTGTCAAGCCTAGGGCCAAAAACTAAGCAGCAATAACTAACGCCAAATACTACTCACATAGAAATACAACAAAATCAGTACATAAATACACAATTAAAGATAAATTTGAATTCCATGCTTAACATTTCAATAAAATAGATAAAATATGTCAAAACAATATAGCGTAGCGGAGTGGTAGAAAAGTTAATACCTAATTAAGGAAGATTTGATGCATTCGAGAATATCATATTTTCATCAACAAGAGAACCGAACTGAACACAGAAAAAGAAAATTGCACATGTAAATTAGGCGTACAAAATTATGAAGGTAACAACTAAGGCAAATTGCATTAAAAGAATGAAACATACCACTAGCACGAAGATGACGAGGTAATTGTTGCTTACGAGACCTCATACTTTGAAAACGTTGTAAAATCTTGTTATCTGTAATGCTTGCAAATACATCTCGTTCAATGTAGCATATCATACTATCATTCATCCATTCGTCATTCATCTTATTACGCAACTCAGTTTTGACAATGTTCATAGCTGAAAAAGCTCTCTCTACTGTTGCGGTTGCAACGGGCAAAATTAAGGCCAATTCAATGAGGCGATATACCAATGGAAAAACTGTGTGTCTATCAGTCTGAACCATCTTCACAGCAAGATTACCAAGGTCATTACAACTTAAAAAATCTGGATCAGCTCTCACATCAGCAATGAATGTCTCAAGTTGGTCCTTAAGTACTATGCAATCATATTGGGAGAAGTCGGCAGTATACATCTTAGCTAGCTCAATTAGCTTGTCTTCATCAAAGTTGGCAAAAGAATTCTTTGGATCAAGACAAGCAATACATCTCAATAACTGAGTAGATCTTTCAGCAAAGCGATTGTTTAACTCGACAATAATTTGATCAAGCACCACATTAAATATTTCATTATTAAAATGATGGTAGTGAGTTACCAATTGGCTTCCACGACCCCTCGAGCGGCCCCTAGCTGTTATTGTATCCGACATGTTTGGCACAATAATGTTATGTTGCAGACAAAATGTCTTTACCTCTGAAAGAGCTCATCCCAACCATGCTGCCTTATGTTATTAATTTTTTGCAATGTGGCCCCAACCAATCCTATAGCACGAACAATATTCTGATCTTTCTTTTGCAAGCAATGTGACAGATCATTAGTTTTACCCAATATTCTGATCATAAGATGCAATATAAGCACAAACTCAAAGCTTTCCATTTGTCGCAACAAACCTGAAGTTGTGGTTTTTTGTGTTGTATTTGTTGCATCATCACATACAATCTCTAATACCTCAAGGACTGCATCCCACATCAGGAGAAGACGACATAAGGTTTTGTGATGTGAACCCCATCGAGTATCCCCAGGTCTTGCAAGATTAGTTTCTTGGTTTTTCCCTCTTCCTGTAAAAATTTCACCGCTTTCCAATCTACTCACAAGATTATCATGGTGTTGTTGGGCCAATTGATCATGTCTCTTACAAGAAGCATTAACAGTGTTGACAATCAAAGTGGTGTAGTTAAAAAAATCCAAGACAGAAGAACAACACTTGGCAACAGAAACAACCACTAATTGCAGCTGATGAGCAAAACAATGTATATAAAATGCATATGGATTTTCAT
Source organism: Guadua angustifolia (assembly GCA_036346375.1). Taxonomy (NCBI): domain Eukaryota; kingdom Viridiplantae; phylum Streptophyta; class Magnoliopsida; order Poales; family Poaceae; genus Guadua; species Guadua angustifolia. The sequence goes on from CM070501.1 coordinate 17,981,574, forward strand.
CAATACCGTCTTTGTAGCCCGTGAAATTCCCTCTCATGTTTGAAGCGCCATCATATCCTTGCCCTCGCAATCTATGGATAGATAAACCATGACGAACAAACATAGCATCCAAAGCTACCTTCAACGAAGCAGATGTCGTGTTATTAACATGCTGAATTCCAAGAAATCTCTCAATCACCTGCCCTTGATTGTTCACATACCTACATAGAGAAAGAAGCATAGTTTTTAATGAGAGCAAGAAGCGTAGTTAAAAAGCTATCCAAAAATTCCAAATAGCACATACTAACCTCAAAATCACAGCCATTTGTTCCTTGATAGATACATCTCGATACTCATCAACACAGATGGCAAATTGTGTATCCCCAATATCATCTATAATGGCTTTAGTGGTCTCTTCTACATAAGCTTTGCGTACATCTACTTTTGTATTTCTGGTGAAGTCATTAAATAGTTCCTAGAAGCATTATCTAATGGTTTTACAATATTTTTATCCTTTTTTATACCATTTCAGCATCTCTAAAAAGTTTTCCAAATTGTTTGGTCTAGAAGATCTATCATATCCACAAAGTTAGAGCTTGCAACAGAAGAAACCTTACAACACCTAAAATAATAGTAATACGACACAAATATTCTTCCTCCTTTTTTTTGCTTGTATGAGCCCACACATGTGGGACACTCTGCCTTTGATTTTTAAAATCCTCACAACATTTTCTAGCTTTATTATGAACACTATCGATTTTACCAACATGTTCATCAAAAGAATTAATTGCATTCTTCCAATAACTAAACCCCGCCTTTGTATATGTATCAACACCAAAGTTTTCAGGTTTCCATTGCTTAAATAGAAAACAATAAAAACAAAAGGCAACATCTTTAGCAACACTATATTCTAACCAATCATGCCTTTTGAACCACTCTTCTTGAAAACTTCTTTTGTGATTTCCTATAAATTTCCGTGGAAACTTATGACCTTTCGGTTGGCATGGTTCTTGTGAGACCCCGTTCTGACGAACAGGAACCTCCATGTGATTACTGTGCTATTCCCTGGATCAGTAGCTAGCACTCACATGTTTACAACAATTGGAAATCACAACCATACAATACAATAATTAAGCGGAAACGATTATACAAGTAAATATTACAACTCGAGATTAAAGCGAAAAGAAGCAATATCTTGCGGTTTGCCCATCCAATCCGCAGTAACCCGAGGCATAAACTTTAGACAGAACACGGCGAAGAAAAATCCGCAACTGCGGATTTAAAAGAGACTCGAAGTCTCGCTAACTCAGCTACCTACAATATAATTAGGCAAGGGTGAGTACTTTACGTACTCAAAGAAGACTTGAGCAAAACCTATAATACATGCAAAGCCATTTCAAAAGAAGCTACTACGAGTTAATTTGCATAAAGCGAATTTCATTTGTAAATCAAGTTATTTGCAAACGGAATTTGTAAGAGCATTTGATTGATAACAAATAAATAAAGCATAAGTAACACTCACAGTCCTACATGACGTGAGCGGCGAATCATTCACATTCCTGAAATTCCATCAATGTCGGCCCTTTGACGAAAATCACAATTTGCAAAACAACTGATACCAACCCTTTTTAAAATAATAAAACATCTAACATTGGAATGACGTCACCAAGTGCTCATGACCGCGAGCGCGGCTAATCGATTAGATTTAAACTCTGCAGAGGTGTACAACTTTACCCACAAGGAATGACCCACCTTTTTGCAAGATCACACACGCCTCCAATAGGACATTGTGTCTGCCAGGCGATCATACATAGCTGTTCCATTACCTAGATATGACTTTGGTCTAGCCCAGGACGTTAACCCCCGCCAGAGGAACAGAAACACACACACATGACGTGGGCCCTTTCACGTATACCCAACACACACACACCGTTTCTGTTCATGACAAGGCGTACACCGTTGCATGGGTGGAAACCATTCTAGGCACACCAAACCGGAATGCCTGTGCTAAGCTCCCGCCTACCAATGAACAAAGCCACATCTAAATAACTTAATAGGCTAAGGCTACCCCATAATAGCCCTCATGGTTGCACGGAAATCTTGGATCTATAGCGTTCCATTGCTCGGTCCTTAAACTGACACGGGCGACACTTCACCCTACACTACGTGCAATTCCTGTTGCACATCCGGCTATTGCCAATAATCGCCCGCATCAACACATAGTTTTCTTTTGGGTTTTTAATCAAAGTACCCGCAACCAACAGTGACATTTTTAAAGTTTTCAGGAAACAATTACTGGTTTGATCATGTACATTGCTGATGCTAAAGCATGGCTAAGCAGGAATAATATGAACGTATATACCCATGATGACATTAAGTAATGCCTAACCTCAATCTATGGTTATCAAGGTTCACATGTTCATACTCATCAAAGGAGATTCATGTGACAACAGGTATATCTACCAAACCACAAGATAGCAATTTACATAAAGTAAACGCATGCATAAAACAATTTGATGCACAAAAGGAATATAAAATACTGGGCTCAATATGGTCAAAGGATGCTTGCCTTGCTTAAATGACGAATACGACGAAGACGAGGATTGCGGTTGATGACGACGAAGAAGATAGAGACGTCGGGTTCTACGTCGATCAGCGGAAAATCTGACAAAACAAATAACTAACTTCAATAAAGGCAAAAAGAAAATAGATAGAAAAACAAACAAAGAATCTTCACAAGAAGAGGGATTGCTCTTTATGAATTTATTAATCTTATTTTACGAATTCAAGATGCTAAAATTGATTGGATTAATAGAATTAAGCATTAGTTGAAATCTTTCATTGATTTACTATTTATAATATGAGTTCTACCAATCCTTATCACTTACGGTTTTGCTCTATTAGAATTCAGATTCAAAGCAAGCTAAATTAAGAATGTTCTCCTAGATTATTGCAGATTATAACCTAAGGATCAATTCTAAGTTGATTCCATAGATTTTAGGCTTTGGGTGATACATTATATTCATCAGTTAAAATGCTAATATGGTATTAAGGTTTATATTATAAGAAACCGAATTGAAAACCTCAAAGTGAACAATTATCACTTAAGGTTATTAAGCCATCAAAGTTAATATGTAAATCACAGTGAAATGAGATTATCTTTTCATAGCAGGGTAGTATATACTTTGGAGAGTGCTACTGAGCTAATTTCATGAGTTTTACGATTTAGATGAGATATTATATTCATTGTTGAAAAGGCTTAAGTGGTATTGTAAAGTTAACGTTATTCGGAATCGGCCAAAAATATGAAGTGCGAGGATAACACTTAAGGGTTTTGAACTAACAAGATTAATAGGCAAACCTTAATGGAATAAGATTCTTTTTATCGAATACGATAGTATAAACTTCGTACAGTGTTTCTAAACTGGTTTTACTGATTTTAGTATTTGGATGAGTTATTTTATCCACTCTGAAATAGCCTAAATGATCACTATCTGACGCTAAATCGGCTAACTTCATTTTGAGTTTGCGACTACATTATATAAGATCTTTAGTTCATTTTTGGTGTTAGCAGATAGCGATCCTAGAAAAGTTTCAGAACTGGTTCGGTATTATTTCAACTTTAATTGCAATAGATTATCTAATTATTTATTGTTATAATTAACATTTTCTTCTATTAAAAGAATACAAATTAAGTCCGATTCTAAGTATTTTTATATGGACAAGCCCCCACCGATTTTAGGAATCTCTCACAAACTATTTTATGATTTTATGAACTATCATACACTCATTTCTATTAATGGCCATATTGAGATTTGCTAATGTTTGCTAAACAAATGAATTAAACTTAGTTCAAAATTAAATGTATTTGTATATTTGAATACATCCCGATCCTAAAATCTCATGAATCTTGATTTCATCATTTCATTACTTATTATTGACAAATTCTCATTAAAAACCATATTAGCACCATAATCAAAGTTTAATATCAATAATTATCCCGTAAGTCAAGAATTAAATGTTTTTACATATTTATATTCTTCTTGATTTTAGATGATTATACAAATTTATTTTACTGGAATTGAATTAATAGTTCAAAAGATATTCACAGATTAATTGTCAGCCAGCTGAAAATGGCTAAGAAATCAAATTACGCTTCACCACAGAGAAAGCGCCATCTGCACTGAGCTTCTTCTACCAGGAGGTCTGCGACTCCCCGACCCCACAATGTACAGACACGAGAGCGGAGCAGCGACTAGGGCTCATGGCGAGGCACTCGGTGGAGCTCCGGACGGCGACGGCATGGAGAGGAAGAGCTCGGCGAGGGGAACTCGGTGGAGGCGTCGGTTCGCTGGAAGAGTTACCAGAGTGGGCTGCCTTCAAGCTCTTGCGGCGGCTGCAATGGCGGCTCGCTGGGGAAGACAACCAGGGCGACTTCGGTTAGAATCGGCAAAGGCTTGAGCATCCACGGGATACCAGGTTCCCATTTTTGCGGTTGGTTCGGTGGGAGAGACAGCGAGAAGCTCCGCCCACGGTGACCAGATCTGGAGAAGAGGAGGCGCGCGGTGGCATGACGATTTCACATGGGAGAGCTCAGATGTTTTGAGGGTTTTCACTCAAGAGAGTGGGGTGATGCTCTACCTCAAGGATTTGGGAATGGTTAGCTCTGCTGCTCGAATTCCCTCGGCGCTCAAGCAACAGAGGAGGCTGGCTATGGCGATTTGGAAGTGATTTTTCTACTGGCTTGAGGAGAGGGAAGGAGAAGTGAGGGAAGTAGAACCATTGCGTTGCGGTGTGGTTTATAGCCGAGGAATGCAGGCGTGGGAGTGGGATTCGTGGCGATCATCGCTAGCTCTGCTCCACTCGGCCGGTGACCATGATGGAAGAAACAGGAGGAATGAGCGGGTTGGGGGAGATGGCTTTGGTGGTGGGGTCTGGGTCCATTGTGGGTGTCTGGGAATTCAACCATGCGCCATGTGAACGGAAAGCAACGAATTGGCCCACGCGTCGGCGACCAATCCAAATTGTGTTTCGGATTTTGATTTTTCTTCGAGATCAAATGAATTCTATTATTTTTTCAAATTTTGTTTTTCAAAAGTATTTGATCTCAGAATGCTTTTATAAAATTTTCAATTCCATTTGTGATTCCATCATTTTATGTGAATTCCGACAATATATTATTTTGGATTTGAAAGTTATCTTTTCATTTTACTTCTTCATTATTTTATGCATAAAATCTCATTTGGTAGCTAAAATGATTAAATTGAATGATCAGAGTTCTCGTGGCAATTTTCTAAATTTTTACTTTTTATATTTTTGCCTTTTTCCTCTTTTTCATTCTTTAATTCTATTTGTTGAACTTTTCATGTGAAGAATAAATCCAAGGAAATCCAAGTAAAACAATTAATGGCAAGGAAACTCAGAAATAAATATTTTCAAATTTAAAATATTCATTTTCACTTTATTGAATTTTCAGGATGTTACAGATCTACCCCTTACGTAAATCTCGGCCGAGATTTGGCGGTCTAAAGGAAAAGTATTTCTAAAAGAAGTTAGAAACTTCTTCTTGAGTCGGTCTTCTCGTTTCCAAGTTGCTTCTTCTTCAGAATGATTGCTCCACTGAACTTTGATCATCTGGTGGGGTTTATTTCGAGTGTGGCGTTTAGTTTCTTTTAGGATTTTAATCGGATGCTCTCGATAAGTTGAATCAGATTATAAATCGATTTCATTTAGCTGGGTGAGCTCAGAAGGAAGACGAAAACATTTCCTTAATCGCGATATTTAGACGACATTATGAATACTGGAGCTAGGATGACAACTCTAATTTATATGTTTTCTTTTTCTCTTGCATCTTCTTATCGATACGATATGGCTGAATATTTTACGGCGCTAGGTTATCTCGGATTTGGAAACGGTGAATACCATGAACCTTGCAATTCTCGAGGATGAGATAGACTTGGAAATTCCTTTACAGAGGTGACTTTGTTGTTTAGTTGACATGCGAATAATAGAGAAAACTTCCAATTGGGTTTTGCGTAAGCAGATGAGAGATACTAATACTTTCTACATATCTCTTTTGTTTAAATAACTTAGTATTGTTAATAAAGATATTCTAATTTTTGAGAATAGCGTTTAGTATGTTTAGAATGCTGGTGGCGAAAGAAAAGATGTATTCTTATTAGATTCATTTTGGAAGAACTGAATGTTACTATCCAGAAGGATATTTGGATACAACGGCTGATTTGTATAATTCAACCTCAGCTGATGAAATGAGCTGAGAATAAATGTCATTTCGGATTGACTTTTAGATTGAAACATGGTAGAGATACTTCAAGTATCGGTTTGAGGTAAAAGAATTAACAAGCGATTCTGATGATTTGATTCAATTGACCACTTTGGTAGACAAAGGGTTTTCGTTTTCTTTGGATTTGACAAACTATGAAGGAATGAATTGTACAGAATCAAAAGATTGATTGCAGGGATTGAATACGCAAGGAACATACTCAATACCATATTAAAAGTCGGGTACAACCATACGAGGAATACGTTTACATTTAGAGCCTATCGTTGAGGCCGGGGTTGTTCTGAATATTAGACATTTTCTAGGTCTCCAAAAGAGTTTAGAAGTTACTAATATTTTTCTTAGCAAGGTGAAGTAGAACTTTTCTTAGGTTGACGTTGGTGAAGTATCCCAGTCCATCTTAGCTTATGCGGGCGACGCTATCAATTCGATACTGCATCTGGTAGGTCTAAGCTTCTTCAGCGAGTAGTTGTTGACTGACTCCATGAGGTTTAAAACGAGGCAGATTTTTCTCCTTCTTTGGGCATTTGTAGGAGTAGTGTCCTTGATTACCACAGCAGAAACAAGTGATATTGTAGAAGTAGTGACGTCAAACTTGACCTTCCAATTGAGTGCTAACATGGCTATGATTTTATATTCAATTTCTTGGTTTATGTGGGTTTACTTTGTGTCACAACAAGTGCATAGTTTCCATGCTTAAAGTTTGTAGCTAATTCTTTTACAGTATTACTCTAGTTTTTCTGACTGTCCATAATAGTTGTTCTTAAAGGAAGGATGTCAGAATGATAATTTGGATAATAAAGGGATTTATGATGAAAGGAAAGGTTGTACCATAACCGTAGTTGCGCAATATATAAAATCTTTTGAAGGTTTATACTCCTAAGATAATATTTTATATTTTAATTGCTTCATAACTATGGGTTCCTTATATGGTTTTGGGTCATCTTATTACAATTCTTTAACCTATCGGTGAAGCATTACGAGAGTTTCCCGTAATAATAATATAGACAGAAATTTTTAATTAATCAAATTGCAACACACTTTCATTTATTATATAAGAACTATACATTTTCTTATGTCATAACAAAGTTCTGTTATGCTAACCTACTACTTTATAGTCATGTCTTCCATTCTAGTATCGAAGGGTTCAACTAAAAATTCTGCAGTAGAAGTACTTCCCGAAGGTAGTAGAAGTAGTTTTTATGGCATTAGTTTATTTGAGAATCTTGAGGGCAGGAAGTGCCAGTCTATGGTATGAATGTAATGAAGATATTGGTTAAGTTCTGACATATAGATTTGACAAGATTGGTTGGCATTGGATTCTGTTGATTATAGTAATTTGTAGCAGCATCTTCTTAGGTAGTCCTTATTATTGCCATAAAAGAGTACAAGGAAGAGGTAGTTTTGGCGCGGTTTATAAAGCAACATTTGGTTCTTTAAAATCTTTTTAAAATTGTTCTTATTAAGCAGGGTTAACACATCGCAAATTTCAACCTAGTGGTTTAACATTCACGAGAGCAACCCGAAGCAATAGGAAAGATCTACAACAAAATCTCAGTAACACAGTAAAACTATATATATTCAACTTAGTATATAGGAAGGGCATCTATGGTTTTCTTTTACTGGCGGTACTATACGCATTTTTGCATAAAAACTTTACTACATAGCTAAAACAATATGTAGCTCGTATAATACTATCTTTTATTGTAGGCTATTCCGCGACGAGTTTTCTTTTAATCTTTGCGTCACTTGCTGTGTTAGTCTTCCGAGGCTTCTATGAAGTCGGAGAGGTGGTGCTGCTCGTTATTTCCATCTTCTTGAAGTTGTTGATGTAGACGTCATAATGTTCTCGACTTGTTACCAGAATTTCTTACAAAGGACTTGTTGGTGTTTTCATTTTGCAAAAAAAACAATGAGAGAAATATTGCTAAAAAGAATAACTTAGGAGTAGAGAAAGAAAATCCTACAAAAGAGGAAATGGGTGTACAGATGAGAAGATGAAATTCTATAGTTGGGGAAAAGGGTATATGTATAACTAATGCTAGTCTATTTACATTTCTTTTTAGAAAATAAAGTTTCTGATTTTCTTTTCCAGTTTTCAGTTTTAACATTCATTCGAAGATTTTATTCAGAAGCATATAACTATTCTGGTTCTAGTTCATTTTCATGGTATAGAATCTAGATAAGCAGCGAGTGAGTTTCAAGTCAAGTTAAAAGTAGTAACGGAGTTTGTATTACAAATCTTGACGAGATTAAATTTTTAAGGAAGGTTAATAACCATAATGGTTACACTGGTGAGAAGTTCTGTGAAGAGGAGACAAGTTTGTATAAGTTTTATATAAAGATGAGATAAGCTATTTCACGATTTCTTATTCATCCTATGGGTTAAGATTTCCATAGTCATACATAAGGACAATTTATTATGAAACTTTAACCCAGAGGTTAAGCTCACATATAAATCGGTCCTGGCATTCAGAAACAAAGACAAATCCCAAGTAGCGGAACATAACGACAACGTAAATTGCTCCATATAACTCGAGCGGAACAATATGCTACGCGCAAATGGTTCTTATCTTAAGCTAGATCGTAAGATATTCTAATCTTCTGCCATTTTCGGGAGGGTGACACTGACTCTTCATGAAGTAGCATCTTCAAGTTGTGCTTCTGTTTTGTCGAAGTGACGAAGCGTTGCATGACTTCCTTGAAATTGTTGGCGTAGATATTGCAGGCTTCATTGGCCGGCATGAAGCATGGCAGCGACATGTCTCGGGCATCTTCGGAAACAAATAAGATAACCACTAGCGACAATTTCTTTTTGAGATAAGGGGAATTTTGTTTACAAATCAAAGTGATTGTAGGGTAAGAATAGAATCTTATGAATGAGAAAAGAATAGCAAAGTCTACATTTTTGCAAATATACTAGCTTCAGGAAATAAAATTTTGAATTGGTTTGTTCCAATGCTAACGACCATTCTATCTAAGGTTTATCCTACGGTCAGTATAGCTCTGATACCAACTCTGTGAGACCCCGTTCTGACGAACAGGAACCTCCATGTGATTCTACTGCTATTCACTGGATCAAGAGCTAGCACTCACATGTTTACAACAATTGGAAATCACAACCATACAATACAATAATTAAGCGGAAACGATTATACAAGTAAATATTACAACTCAGAGATTAAAGCAGCAAAAGAAGCAATATCTTGCAGTTTGCCCATCCAATCCCGCAGGCAACTGACCAGGCATAAACTTCAGACAGAACACGACGAAGAAAAATCCCGCAACCTGCGACGAAAAGAGACTCGAAGTCTCGCTAACTCAACTACCTACAATATAATTAGGCAAGGGTGAGTACTTTACGTACTCATCAAGACTTGAGCAAAACCTATAATACATGCAGGCCATTTCAAAAGAAGCTACTACAGTTAATTTGCATAAAGCGAATTCCATTTGTAAATCAAGTTATTTGCAAACGGAATTTGTAAGAGCATTTGATTGATATCAAATAAATAAAGCATAAGTAACACTCACAGTCCTCCATGACGTGAGCGGCAAATCATTCACATTCCTGAAATTCCATCAATGTCGGCCCTTTGACGAAAATCACAGTTTGCAAAACAACTGATACCAACCCTTTTTAAAATAATAAAACATCTAACATTGGAATGACATCACCAAGTGCTCATGACCGCGAGCGCGGTTAATCGATTAGATTTAAACTCTGCAGAGGTGTACAACTTTACCCACAAGGAATGACCCACCTTTTTGCAAGATCACACACGCCTCCAATAGGACATTGTGTCTGCTAGGCGATCATACATAGCTGTTCCATTACCTAGATATGACTTTGGTCCAGCCCGGGACGTTAACCCTCGCCAAAGGAACAGAAACACACACACATGACGTGGGCCCTTTCACGTATACCCAACACACACACACACCGTTTCTGTTCATGACAAGGCGTACACCGTTGCATGGGTGGAAACCCTTCCAGGCAGACCAAACCGGAATGCCTGTGCTAAGCTCCCGCCTACCAATGAACAAAGCCACATCTAAATAACTTAATAGGCTAAGGCTACCCCATAAATAGCCCTCATGGTTGCACGGAAATCTTGGATCTATAGCGTCCCATTGCTTGGTCCTTAAACCGACACGGCGACACTTCACCCTGCACTACGTGCAATTCACATTACATCCGCTATTGCCAATAATCGCCGCATCAACACATAGTTTTCTTTTGGGTTTTAATCAAAGTACCCGCAACCAACAGTGACATTTTTAATGTTTTCAGGAAACAATTACTGGTTTGATCATGTACATTGCTGATGCTAAAGCATGGCTAAGCAGGAATAATATGAACGTATATACCCATGATGACATTAAGTAATGCCTAACCTCAATCTACGGTTATCAAGGTTCACATGTTCATACTCATCAAAGGAGATTCATGTGACAACAGTATATCTACCAAACCACAAGATAGCAATTTACATAAAGTAAGCGCATGCATAAAACAATTTGATGCACAAAAGGAATATAAAATACTGGGCTCAATATGGTCAAAGGATGCTTGCCTTGCTTAAATGACGAATACGACGAAGACGAGGATTGCGGTTGATGACGACGAAGAAGATAGAGACGTCGGGTTCTACACGTCGATCAACGGAAAATACAGCAAAACAAATAACTAACTTCAATAAAGGCAAAAAGAAAATAGATAGAAAAACAAACAAAGAATCTTCACAAGAAGAGGGATTGCTCTTTATGAATTTATTAATCTTATTTTACGAATTCAAGATGCTAAAATTGATTGGATTAATAGAATTAAGCATTAGTTGAAATCTTTCATTGATTTACTATTTATAATATGAGTTCTACCAATCCTTATCACTTACGGTTTTGCTCTATTAGAATTCAGATTCAAAGCAAGCTAAATTAAGAATGTTCTCCTAGATTATTGCAGATTATAACCTAAGGATCAATTCTAAGTTGATTCCATAGATTTTAGGCTTTGGCTGATACATTATATTCATCAGTTAAAATGCTAATATGGTATTAAGGTTTATATTATAAGAAACCGAATTGAAAACCTACAGTGAACAATTATCACTTAAGGTTATTAAGCCATCAAAGTTAATATGTAAATCACAGTGAAATGAGATTATCTTTTCATAGCAGGGTAGTATATACTTTGGAGAGTGCTACTGAGCTAATTTCATGAGTTTTACGATTTAGATGAGATATTATATTCATTGTTGAAAAGGCTTAAGTGGTATTGTAAAGTTAACGTTATTCGGAATCGGCCAAAAATATGAAGTGCGAGGATAACGCTTAAGGGTTTTGAACTAACAAGATTAATAGGCAAACCTTAATGGAATAAGATTCTTTTTATCGAATACGATAGTATAAACTTTGTACAGTGTTTCTAAACTAGTTTTACTGATTTTAGTATTTGGATGAGTTATTTTATCCACTACTGAAATAGCCTAAATGATCACAATACGAACGCTAAATCGGCTAACTTCATTTTGAGTTTGCGACTACATTATATAAGATCTTTAGTTCATTTTTCAGGTGTTAGCAGATAGCGATCCTAGAAAAGTTTCAGAACTGGTTCGGTATTATTTCAACTTTAATTGCAATAGATTATCTAATTATTTATTGTTATAATTAACATTTTCTTCTATTAAAAGAATACAAATTAAGTCCGATTCTAAGTATTTTTATATGGACAAGCCCCCACTGATTTTAGGAATCTCTCACAAACTATTTTATGATTTTATGAACTATCATACACTCATTTCTATTAATGGCCATATTGAGATTTGCTAATGTTTGCTAAACAAATGAATTAAACTTAGTTCAAAATTAAATGTATTTGTATATTTGAATACATCCCGATCCTAAAATCTCATGAATCTTGATTTCATCATTTCATTACTTATTATTGACAAATTCTCATTAAAAACCATATTAGCACCATAATCAAAGTTTAATATCAATAATTATCCTGTAAGTCAAGAATTAATTGTTTTTACATATTTATATTCTTCTTTATTTTAGATGATTATACAAATTTATTTTACTGGAATTGAATTAATAGTTCAAAAGATATTCACAGATTAATTGTCAGCCAGCTGAAAATGGCTAAGAAATCAAATTACGCTTCACCACAGAGAAAGCGCCATCTGCACTGAGCTTCTTCTACCTGGAGGCTGCTGACTCCCCGACCCCACAGCGCAGACACAGAGAGCAGAGCAGCGACTAGGGCTCCGCGGCGAGGGCACTCCGGTGGAGCTCCAGCGACGGCGACGGCATGGAGAGGAAGAGCTCGGCGAGGGGAACTCGGTGGAGGCGTCGGTTCGCTGGAAGAGTTACCAGAGTGGGCTGCCTTCGAGCTCTTGCGGCGGCTGCAATGGCGGCTCGGTGGGGAAGACAACCAGGGCGACTTCGGTTTGAATCGGCAGAGGCTTGAGCATCCACGGGCTACCAGGTTCCCATTTTTGCGGTTGGTTCGGTGGGAGAGACAGCGAGAAGCTCCGCCCATGGTGACCGAATCTGGAGAAGAGGAGGCGCACGGTGGCGGCACGATTTCACATGGGAGAGCTCAGATGTTTTTGAGGGTTTTCACTCAGTAGAGTGGGGTGATGCTCTACCTCAAGGGGATTTGGGAATGGTTAGCTCTGCTGCTCGGAATTCCCTACGCGCTCAAGCAACAGAGGAGGCTGGCTATGGCGATTTGGAGAGTGATTTCTTGCGCCTGGCTTGAGGAGAGGGAAGGAGAAGTGAGGGGAAGTAGAGCACTGCGTTGCGGTGTGGTTTATAGCCAGGGAATGCAGCGTGGGAGTGGGATTCGTGGCAGTCATCGCTAGCTCCGCTCCACTCAGCTTCGGTGACTTCGCCAGTGGAAGAAACAGGGAGGAATGAATGGGGTTGGGGGAGATGGCCTGGCAGGTGGGGTCCTGGGTCCATTGTCAGTGTCTGGGAATTCAACCATGCGCCAACGGATCGGGAAAGCAACGAATTGGCCCACGCGTCGGCGACCAATCCAAATTGTGTTTCGGATTTTGATTTTTCTTCGAGATCAAATGAATTCTATTATTTTTTCAAATTTTGTTTTTCAAAAGTATTTGATCTCAGAATGCTTTTATAAAATTTTCAATTCCATTTGTGATTCCATCATTTTATGTGAATTCCGACAATATATTATTTTGGATTTGAAAGTTATCTTTTCATTTTACTTCTTCATTATTTTATGCATAAAATCTCATTTGGTAGCTAAAATGATTAAATTGAATGATCAGAGTTCTCGTGGCAATTTTCTAAATTTTTACTTTTTATATTTTTGCCTTTTTCCTCTTTTTCATTCTTTAATTCTATTTGTTGAACTTTTCATGTGAAGAATAAATCCAAGGAAATCCAAGTAAAACAATTAATGGCAAGGAAACTCAGAAATAAATATTTTCAAATTTAAAATATTCATTTTCACTTTATTGAATTTTCAGATGTTACGCTTCTCGTAACAAATACTCCCTTCTAGCAAAGATCCCTAATATCCACATCGAATTCCTCAATTGGTTTCGAAGTCCGTGATCGCAACAATATCTTCCAAATTAAGCACAACACGAGGATTGTTTTGTTGGGTATTGCTAGCTGCATTCCTATTGTTTAGGAGGATTGGTTGGACTGTGGATCAGATCGAAAATAAGATGACAATGGCTTCGACCTCTTCATCATGTATTTCTATTACATCAAATTGAGTTCAATCAAGATTCTGTAATCATTCAACATTTCAACTGAATTACCAACTATGAGCTATCATTCTATCATTGAATCGTCTATACTCTATAGAATGAATGAATGATTTATGATTCAATGATAGAATGTAGACTGTATAGATCAAGGCATCAATCAAATAAGAAAAAAAGCAATACCAGTTTCACTGATTGTCTGGTTCACTGATCAAATCCAGAGTGGCATCAAGGCATCAAATGATCAAATCCACGCTTCACTAGTTGTCTGGTTGACTGGTTCACTGATTCACTCTCAAGTCTCAAATGATCAAATATTCAAATCCACACTTCACAGCTTCACTGATTCACTCAAACTCAATCACTCACTCAGTGTCTCAGTCACTCTCAAAGTCTCAACTCTCAAATCCAGACCTGAGACCAGCCATCCAACTCCAGGCCGTCCAGCCTCCAGGCTCCAGGCGACCAGGCGCAATGGCGACGCTGACGGTGAGCAATGAAAGCGATCAAAGCAGATCCCGCCACGCGCAAAGTCAGGCAGCAGAGCAACACGTCGAGCCGAGCAAGCGAGCAGCGAGGCGAAGGGGAGTCGACGGGCGACTCGGCCTCCGGCGGCGGGCGTCGGCGGCAGAAGAAGCAGGCACCGAGACCTGAGTAGAGGCTGGCGGCCGAGGGGGCGGGCGGCGGCACGCAAGCTCGGCCTGAGGCTGGCCATGGCGAGGGGGCGAGACGGCGGGCTGGCCGAGCTAGGAGGATTTGGATCTGGGGCGGGCCGGGCCGAGCCGGGAGGATTTGGCCGAGCTGGGGCGTGACGGTGGCGCGACCTCTGGCTTAGCCTGCTTCTTCTTGATGCTGCCCTAAGCTGGAGGCTTTGCTTTTGGTCTTTGTCTTTGCTCGTCAGAATCTTTTCTTTTGCTCGGCCAGGCCTTTGCTTTGTTGCTCGCAAGTCACAATACCGCTCGTGTGGTGGTGGACTAGGCCTCGGCACAGGGCCCAAATTAAAATCAACAGTAAAAATACACTATAATTTGGGCTAGGCCTGGGGCCCAGGCCCAGCTCCGCCCCTGATTACAACCAATTTTTAGCCTAGGTAACCTTCCTAAGTATCTATCTACAATTAGAACCAATTACTATTTTACATCACAGAGAAGAAATGGATCTACACCAAGCTAGATCTACAAACCAGCTTCATTTCCCTCCTTACCAAGCTAGATCTTAAATATAAGGCAAATTTGAACCAATTACTACTTTATATCACAGAGAACAAATAGATCTACACCAAGCTAGATCTAGAAACTAGCTTCATTTCTCTCTTTACCAAGCTAGATATAAAATATAATGCAAATTTGAAGCAATTACTAAGTTTAGATGGCCTAGAGTATAAGGATCTACAATTACACCTCCAAATCTAGGGTCTTTTTCCACCAGATCGCCTTTCAATCGCAACCAACTCAAAAATAACTAGGAAACCCTAAAAATACAGAGGAGATCGAGGCACTCTGTTATTAGTTATTAGAATTGATCATCACAGATGATTTGTAGATAAAACTTTCTGTAATATTGCTCTCATCATAGACGGTTTTACCCACAAACAGTTTGTGATGTTCCCCCCCTCATCACAGACGGTTTGTGGCTAAAACTATTTGTGATGTCACCTTTATTACAAACGGTTTTATCCACAAATATTACAGACGATTTTAGTCACAAACCGTCTGTGATGTGCCTCAGCCTCTTCCCAGACGGTTTTCGTAAAAAACAGTTAGTGATGATGTGTTTAATATAACCCCTTTTGTAGTAGTATGGGATATATATTACATTTGTGGTAAAATATTTAATTTGTGGCAATGGCAAAACTTGTCTAAGACTAAGCAATTTTGATCTATCATCTTTAAATTAAATCAAGTGAATACTATTAAAATGTTTGCAGAAATTAATGGTTCACAATATCAATATACTGACGCGTAGTTTTATTGATCATCAGACCGGATGTACACCACATGCCATTCATGCATGTCAGTTGTCACAAATAACTGAAGAACCACAATGACCTTCCATATATTTCAGGGTAAGGAACTCCTATGACCTTGCAACCCAAAATTAATCAATGGATCATCCAAAGTAATTTATGGATGAAGCTGGAAAGAATAAGAAACCAAACAACAAAATATCTGTGTTGGTTCCTCTCTCTGCTCCCTCCAATACGCATTCTCCCCTACCAACAAATGCAAACATATATATGATCTACGTACTAGATGTATCAGTATTCATGCATGCATGCGTATACATGGTTTCAATTATCAGGAACTAGAAATAGATAACCCTAGAAGGCCTTGGCCTTGTAGTAATGGTGGTGGTAGAGGTCCTGGAGCTTCTTCCAGGACTCCTCCCGCTGCATCTTGAGCTGCTTGTAGAAGTTACTAATGAACGCTTCGGCCTTGGTGAACAGCTCCTGCTTGCTCATGAGCTCCCCGGCGTCCTTCCCTTCTTCCTCCTCCTCCTGGACCACGATTGCGTCGTCGTCCTCCCCGTCGGCATCCACGCTCCCGATGAAGAAGATGCTCGCCCTGGACGGGCACTTCTTGATCTTCTTCTTCTTCTTCCTTGACGCGCCGGCGACATCCTTGACAACAGCAGCTGAAAGCTTTACCTCCTTGAGGTTGAGGGAGTTGGGCAGGGTTGGAATGACAGTAGTACCACTAACCAAGTGAGAGTCAGCCACCACAATGTTATCACATGGCTTGGTCGGGTTTGGAGACGCCGCTCCCGTCGTCGACGACGGCATTGGCGGCGCCTTCTTTTCGTCGCGGTGGCTGGAGCAGAGGAAGCCGGCCTTGACGCCCAGGGCGACGACGAGGGCGTTGAAGAGGAGGTAGAGGTAGGGGTGTCGGGACCAATTCGCAATCCGAAACCCTCGTGTTTTCAGCACTAGTCCCAGATCGTCGCTAGTGCCCACAGTTAACAAAGATGAATATCACAATCATACACAACGGAATAATAAATAAAGAATTCATCTTTTAATATAACATGTTGAACAACCTTAAGGTCAACTTACAATTGTGAAGCCTAGATGGCTTCAACTCAGAGTAAAATGAACAGCAGCGGAATGAAGAACGTCGGTGAATCCCATCAAAATACCACAGGCATTTGACAAGGTTCAACTCCTAGATATTCGCCTTCTTGCAGAACTTCTCCTTCTTCGAAGACAAAGACTTCTCCTCAACTGGTGATGTTTTGTTAAAGCAAGGGTGAGTACACAACCGTACTCAACAAGTCGTGCACAGAATGCAATTCTATTACTACATGCATGGCTTATTCCAAAGGAATGGCTGAAGGGTTCTTTTGCAATAAAGCAGCATTCACAAATAATCATAATAGATAGAAAAGCAGTAAAACAATAATACTCATAATAAATTTCGTAATCATTCTCAAGTAAAGCATTTCTCATCCTTAACCAATTTCCATATCACATTGTCCACATTCCCAACCTCATTTTTATCAAAATCTAACCCTTGACTGTAATCCCCGAGCATTGTCCAATACCGCGGACTCGGCTATTCGAATAGTTTTTACACTCTGCAGAGGTTATACACTTTACCCACAAGATATAATCAACTCACCACGTCAGCCGTGAATCGCCATACAATAGTATGCGAATGAGTGATCATAACAAAGCCTTTCCAAAGATTCGTCTAAACCCAGTACTGCCCACTAAAGTTTCAACACTGGTGGGACTGGTTACCACATCCAGGGCCCCCCTCTTGCGCCTGTGAGTTTTACTACCCGC
This sequence comes from Guadua angustifolia, assembly GCA_036346375.1. Classification (NCBI taxonomy): domain Eukaryota; kingdom Viridiplantae; phylum Streptophyta; class Magnoliopsida; order Poales; family Poaceae; genus Guadua; species Guadua angustifolia. Next base: position 17,999,392 of record CM070501.1, read on the forward strand.
ACATTTGGGACTCACTCCACCACACAAGATCAGAAGAATAGATTTCACAATTTACTCAGCTAGGTCCGTCCCATTCGGAACTTGTGGTTGTATGAATGACTCAGTCAAAGGCTCGCAAGGTTAAGTCCTTAGTTGACCGAGGCAAGACTAACCAAAAGTTCATCACATCAACATGTCATAAAACCAAATGCGACCGCCCAATTGCCACTCTTGGCCCACCGAAAACAATCTAAAACCAAATGCGACCGCCCATTTGCCACTCTTGGCCCACCAGAAACAATCTAAAACCAAATGCGACCGCCCAATTGCCACTCTTGGCCCACCAGAAACAATCTTGCCACTTGCCTCAGTCCAAATCACTTTCCCACCCCAGTCCTTTACCATGCACCACGTGCCATCATCAACTCAATAACACATACCACATTCCCAAAAACACGTTCCATATCTTATTAAGTCAATATTAACTTTAATTTTCTAAAATCATGATAAATCTACGTGGCAGGGCTAAGCACACTACATACGGTCTAATCAACCATGTTGGCAAATTATTAATGTCCAACTATTAATCCACAATCTAGGGTGACAAATGAATCATGTCATACAAATAATAGAGACAAGGTGGCAATAACAAGTAGGTTGATTATCTAATACCAGATTAATTGAAATCAGTTTATTTCAAACTAGCATGCAATAATTTCAAATGAAGTAATTTTAAAACATGGGATCAATATGGTCAAAGCACAACTTGCCTGGCCCTTGCAATTTTTATTATTCTTTACTCTTTATCTTCGATCGTTGATCCTCGATCTTCAATCTCCGCTTGCTTGATCCTCGGCTCCTTCGAGCGACTTCTAGCAACGCGTCTAACGATAAACAAGCATAAATACAACAAAACTCAAAAAGCAAATCAAGTAAACTCTAAATTAAGAACGAATAGCATTGGGCATAATGGTTTAGATGAGATTAGGAACTTGAGTGGATTAGGTCGATGATTAGACAAAAGAGAACGGCTTTCAGAAAATACACCGAAGAGAAAGATTAATAACCGGGAAAGAAGGAATAGTATTCCGAAGAATATTTCCTTTGAAGTTGCTATCTTGATTAGACAGACAATGACATATGGCTCTTGATCCATAGACCGGGTCCATGAAGATTTGTTAGTTCACGATGGGCTAAGCTTAATGTGATAGAGCTAGATCACATCAAGGCTATAGAGAATATGATGACATCGCACTAGGGCCTTTACTTAAATGCACGCTATGGCGATGAGCAAAACGTTAACGGCGGAAGGTTAGTATTTAAACGTTAACGTGAAACGTTAACGATGGAACGGTAACGACGGAACGTTAACGATGGAGGCGAAGCGATGACAGGACGCTCAAGGTGGTGACCGTCGGCTGATAGATAGGGCAGCGAGGTCATGACATGGCAGCTACATGGCAAATTTGTGCTGGCCGAATGGGTACTGCCGAGGCAGTGGACACGCAAAACGGAGCAACGATTAATTATCCTAAATACAAATAAAATCTAAAAATTACAAAAATAATACTGGCAGGAAGGTATTGAATTTACATGAATTTAGAAATTTGAATCACTCGATTCCGAGTTCGGATGGAGGAGAACGGATCAAACGAAGTTTAACTAGGAAGAAAATCCTGAAATTACGAAATTGCACTGTAGCTACAGTGCTTCGCTTCCTGTTTCTAGCTGTTTTAGCGGAGCACCATTAGAGGCTTCTTGCATAAACAATACCGGAGCTTGGGGACATGGCAGCGCATGGAGAGCGACAAAATAGAACGAGGACGACGATGCGGTGCCGAGGCAAGCAACGGCTCAGCGAACGGTGGCCTGGAGCGGCGCCGACGAATAAAAAGAATTTCGGTAGATGCAACAGCAAAGGGGAAATGTCCATCGCGTAGAACGCGACGAGACGAACTCAGCAAAATAGGCGGATTTGGCGGCGACGCACCGGATTAATCGCAAACTGCCGATTAACGGCTGTTACAGCTAATAGATCTAATAGCCATAACTACTAGAATAATGAATGAAAAATTGCAAAAAAATTTAGAGAGTCTACTGAGATCTTAGAACACGATATGACGCGAAGAGATCGGATTTTTACCTTCTGGATCAACGGGGAACGCACGATGCCATTCCCTGCTGTTCGCACGCGATCGATCGGGGAAGATTGATTTTCTGCATTAATCCGACAGGTAAAACCTTGAGTTAGGGTGAGCACTGTGTAAGGGACATCAAGGGGAGTTTACCATAAAAATTTCACGGCCAAACTCGTAGAAACGAGGGAGAACGGGCTCCGGCAAGATTTGATCTTTGGGCAGCCGTAACTTTCAATCCAGTGGATGAAATTGCACCAAATTTGGATGAAAGACAGAGGGTACCTTGAGGCACGATGTGACGTAAACGGATCTTGAAAAGAGTCGACGAGTTGACGGGGAACGCGACGCCAAAACAGGCCGACGTGAGGGCGGCGCTCGGGGCGATGCGGCGGCGCGGCTGCTCCGTTTGGAATCTTCCAAAACTGTTTCACAGGAGTGTTGCAAACATCATGGGGGTGCTCCACAAGAAATTTGAGGATGAACGGAGTTCGGGAGTGCCCGGTAGAGCTCGCCGAAGTTCTCACCGGAGTTGGGGAAGAAGGCTTGCCGAGGGAGATCCGTTGCGATACTGATGCTGACCTTTGAGTATAATGTGGGGAATGAGGATAGGAGTCTAGGGTTCCATTTTCAGCTACAAAGGAGCGGTGGATCAACGGGAAAAGCTCGCCGGAGTTGGGAAATGAATCGGTGGCCGAAGGTGCTCTGCTAGGTATTTTCAAAATCTGATTTTACTGGAGGTAGAGGACATCAAGAGGAAGCTCTGGTAAAAATTTCAGATTGAAAGAAGTTCGGGAGTGACCAGGAGAGCTCGTCGAACTTTTCACCGGAGTTGAAAAGAATGGCACACGCAGGGAGATCCATAACTCCGATGGGAAAAATTCCAATTGGGTTGTAACGAGAACGCACGTAAGAATCTGTGGTTCAATTTATACGGCGATCGAACCAGCGGATCGTCAGAAAACGCTTGCCGGAGTTATGACTGAAAACTGACTGGAAATTCCGGAATTACTGTAGCGTTACTGTTTATTTAATCCGAATTAACCAATAAAATCAAAATAAATAGCAAACGACGGTTCAAAAATTCGGGAAAAATCTGGAACGTCACTCACAGCCTTGGTAACACAAATAAAATATTATTACATAAAATAATAATTTTATTCGTGTACAGTAAATACTTTTATATTGTGTTTAATATCTTTTTAATTTGGAAAATACTAAAACAACCCCAAAAATTCTAAAAAATTCAGGGAGTTTAATTAGGACATTTTGAGATCAACTAAAATATTTTGGTACTACCAAATATTTTATTTTTATATCAACATTTATTTTTATTTTGTTAAAGCTTTCGGAAAGGCTTTAGAAAATATATAATTTGACAAATGTAGGAAATTCCCTTAGGTTTATTTATATTAAATAAGATATTTTTAGCAAAACCAAATCTTTTATTTTGCCTCCAAATTATATTTTTAATTGATGAGACTTTTGAAAATGTTTTGAAATGGAATTTGGATATAGAATTGCTAGAACAATTAATAATTCGAATTAAAAATCCAAATAAAAATCCAATTAACATCCAAATGTTTAATTTAATAATTTTAGTTAATTTTAGCTAATATCAAATTTGAAAAATTCCCTGAGATACAAAGAACACTGTAAATCTAAATTTTAAGTTACTTGATATAAACAAAAGGCACATTAAATTGTTTTAGATTTAGAAAATTCTAGATTAAGCTTCTTTAATGAATTAAAATCAATAGAAATTTTTGGAAAGCTAATTTAAATATAAATTTTTGAAAATCCAAATTTTGGGATGTTACAAAACTCCCATATCAGAATCTCGTCCCGAGATTGGTGACTAAAGAATAGGTTCTGGAAACTCGACCTTGAGGCTTTTTGCACTTGCAGTCTACTGCACACTTGACGGAATTGCTTCAAGGTCAAACACTGGATAACATCCTTCTGCTGGGTCAAATTTTGATAGGTTGCTCCTTGCAGGCAAGATCCTTTTGCAAACTTAATTGGCTTCAACTGAGTCTGCTTTCTGGCATATGAAACAATTCTTCCACTGAGGTCTTTGGAAGACAATCTGCACTCTTTCTAACAACGCTGACAACTACCATTGTTAAGCAACCTTTTATTTATCCACTGACACTTGATTCTTTGCTTCTCTTGGAAACTGGACAAGCTGCTCCTGACGGCGAAAGCAACTTGCTACTCTGCAGTCTTGATCAAAGATTGAACATCATTTCTGTTGAGTTGGTTCTTGAGAACAGCTCTTGATCTGAGGAACTCAAGCTGATTGATAATTGCTTCACGGCATTTCAAAGTCTTGAACAATTCCTTGATCCTTGCAAATTCACTACCAATGACTTTCGGAGTAAGAGACATTGACCGAAATGAATCTGGCAACTCTTAACATCACGACTGAGTCATGGGATTCTGAAGGTTCTGAATTAGTTTTATCTTATTGGCTTGTCAAAAGCATGGATAAAAATACCAGCTCTGTTGATCTGTTGGTCTGATACTATCTTAGTCGGTTTGGTTCTCAAGTAGCGACTGGAAATTCTATATCAGCTAGATATTCTTTTTCCATAGCGAATTAATGCTTCAATTACCACTGAAGTAAAAGTACTGGTCTTTAATATGCTAAATCAACAAATTTTGTCTTTACATCACATTACTGAGAAATCAGGCTCTATGGCCAACATACACATGAACATTATCCAGTAAAGTGAATGCTCAAAGACATATCAAATCCTTTATTGCCATTAATACTTTTGATTTACAATTTCTGGATACATTTATTCCAATAATAGGAATTGCTGAGAAAATTCCTTGACATTACTCTTATAGACTAGAGTATAGAGTCACGGCTTCTGGGACTTCTTGGTAGCTTCATCAGTCAACCGTCTTTTCTTCAACTGCTTCTTGGAACAATCGGCTTCTGTTGTTGCTTTAGGCATACTTGGCAATACAAGCTCAACCGAGGTAGCTTCAGGAACAATTTCAATTCCACAAGGTACTTCATATTTGAGCGGGCATTGCTTGGCAAAGTGACCTCTTTTCTGGCAGCATAGCATAATCGATTCTTTGATCTTTGCACCATGCGATCTTGGTGATATACTTTGAACCGAATCGACTTGGAATGATGAAGGCAAAGTGGATGCTTGATGCTACAGGGACATTATCCGCATAGTGACCTTGTTTATCACAAAGGAAACATCTTACTGGAGACCTTGACTTGCTTCTTTTCTGTGGTAACTTGCTAGATTCTTGGTACGTCGCTTTTAACTGTTCCTGTGACAAGGCATGGGTAGATGACAACATACCTTTCTTTGCTAACTCCTGAACCATAATGGCTCGGAAATTTTCTCGTTGACATTGCATTGCGAGGTCAACATGAATACATAACACATCGGCTTGGGCAATGATCTTGGCCTTCACAAAGAAAACATGAAATTTTATTATTCGGACATTCTCCAAGAGGATGGTTCCCTTCACAACTGGAACAGTTGATATGATGCTCGTCCGAGGTATGTCCTATGACTCCACAACGGGTACATGCACGATCCTCTGATTTGCCTAGTTCTATGAACTTTGCAAACTTGCACTGAGAACGCACTGTTGAATTTTCAACTGGTGGAACTGGAGATTGCTTTTGGTCAACATCTGCTCTAATATTGATACCGGCGGCAACATCTGAACTGACTTGAACTGCTTCAAGAATACTGCCAAGGTTATCACTAGATAACTTCTCCATCTGTTGACTGACCATGGTTAATAGACAAGAAGGAAAAGCATAGATAAGTAACCAAGAACTATTACGGGGATTAGGTTTAACCCAAAACCTCAAATTATACAATCATTATTTACAACTTGGTATGGTCACTCACAAAAGCCTAAGGGCCATGCGACACATACTGCAAACTCAGCAAATAGAAAACCAAATTAACCTAAGCACACAAGTCTAACGTCTAGAAAGGGTAATACTCCTAACTTAGACAGACGCGACTCTCACACATGAGTCTCAACGGCTACTCAAGCATCGATTCTTGAATTTCTTGAACACTTCATCGGCCTTGGTTCTTCTACCTTCAGGACACTTCATCGACACTCTTTCCTTGAGCTCAACGATTCTGTCTTCATGATCTTCGTGTTCAAGAAGCGGTATCGGTGCTTTCTCCTAAAGTGTGAAACATCGTTATCTATTCAAGACAAGCGAGGTAAGATTTTCAACTTAAATCAGGGAAAGATAGAAATTTCAGCAAAAGGGAAAAGAATGGAAGAATAAGATAAGTCAAGAACTTGTTATTCTTCAAGTTAAATTTTCTCTTTAGAAAATAATTTTGAAGCTCTAAAGAACGGCCAAACTATCTAGGGTCAAGACCTACGGTCGGTATGCTCGATACCACCTCTGTCGGGACCCAATTAGCAATCCAAAACCCTCGTGTTTTCGGCACTAGTCCCGAGATCGATCGCTAGTGCCCACAGTTAACAAAGATGAATATCACAATCATACACAACGGAATAATAAATAAAGAATTCATCTTTTAATATAACATGTTGAACAACCTTAAGGTCAACTTACAATTGTGAAGCCAAGATGGCTTCAACTCAGAGTAAAATGAACAGCAGCGGAACGAAGAACGTCAGTGAATCCCATCAAAATACCACAGGCATTTGACAAGGTTCAACTCCTAGATATTCGCCTTCTTGCAGAACTTCTCCTTCTTCGAAGACAAAGACTTCTCCTCAACTGGTGATGTTTTGTTAAAGCAAGGGTGAGTACACAACCGTACTCAACAAGTCGTGCACAGAATGCAATTCTATTACTACATGCATGGCTTATTCCAAAGGAATGGCTGAAGGGTTCTTTTGCAATAAAGCAGCATTCACAAATAATCATAATAGATAGAAAAGCAGTAAAACAATAATACTCATAATAAATTTCGTAATCATTCTCAAGTAAAGCATTTCTCATCCTTAACCAATTTCCATATCACATTGTCCACATTCCCAACCTCATTTTTATCAAAATCTAACCCTTGACTGTAATCCCCGAGCATTGTCCAGTACCGCGGACTCGGCTATTCGAATAGTTTTTACACTCTGCAGAGGTTATACACTTTACCCACAAGATATAATCAACTCACCACGTCAGCCGTGAATCGCCATACAATAGTATGCGAATGAGTGATCATAACAAAGCCTTTCCAAATATCCGTCTAAACCAGATCTTGCGCTAAGGTTTCAACTTGGTGGAATGGTTACCACATCGGGGCCCCCTCTTGCGCTGTGAGTTTTACTACCCGCACATTTGGGACTCACTCCACCACGACAGTACCGAAGAATAGATTTCACAATTTACTCAGCTAGGTCCGTCCCATTCCGGAACTTGTGGTTGTATGAATGACTCAGGTCAAAGGCTCGCAAGGTTAAGTCCTTAGTTGACCGAGGCAAGACTAACCAAAAGTTCATCACATTAACATGTCATAAAACCAAATCGACCGCCCAATTGCCACTCTTGGCCCATCAAAACAATCTAAAACCAAATCGACCGCCCATTTGCTACTCTTGGCCCACCAGAAACAATCTAAAACCAAATGCGACCGCCCAATTTCCACTCTTGGCCCACCAGAAACAATCTTGCCACTTGCCTCAGTCCAAATCACTTTCCCACCCAGTCCTTTACCATGCACCACGTGCCATCATCAACTCAATAACACATGCCACATTCCCAAAAACACGTTCCATAACTTATTAAGTCAATATTAACTTTAATTTTCCAAAATCATGATAAATCTCGTGGCGGGGCTAAGCACACTACATACGGTCTAATCAACCATGTTGGCAAATTATTAATGTCCAACTATTAATCCACAATCTAGGGTGACAAATGAATCATGTCATACAAATAATAGAGACAAGGTGGCAATAACAAGTAGGTTGATTATCTAATACAGTTAATTGAAATCAGTTTATTTCAAACTAGCATGCAATAATTTCAAATGAAGTAATTTTAAAACATGGGATCAATATGGTCAAAGCACAACTTGCCTAGCCCTTGCAATTTTTATTATTCTTTACTCTTTATCTTCGATCGTTGATCCTCGATCTTCAATCTCCGCTTGCTTGATCCTCGGCTCCTTCGAGCGACTTCTAGCAACGCGTCTAACGATAAACAAGCATAAATACAACAAAACTCAAAAAGCAAATCAAGTAAACTCTAAATTAAGAACGAATAGCATTGGGCATAATGGTTTAGATGAGATTAGGAACTTGAGTGGATTAGGTCGATGATTAGACAAAAGAGAACGGCTTTCAGAAAATACACCGAAGAGAAAGATTAATAACCGGGAAAGAAGGAATAGTATTCCGAAGAATATTTCCTTTGAAGTTGCTATCTTGATTAGACAGACAATGACATATGGCTCTTGATCCATAGACCGGGTCCATGAAGATTTGTTAGTTCACGATGGGCTAAGCTTAATGTGATAGAGCTAGATCACATCAAGGCTATAGAGAATATGATGACATCGCACTAGGGCCTTTACTTAAATGCACGCTTGCGATGAGAGCAAAACGTTAACGGCGGAAGGTTAGCGACGAAACGTTAACAGCGAAACGTTAACGATGGAACGGTAACGACGGAACGTTAACGATGGAGGCGAAGCGATGACAGGACGCTCAAGGTGGTGACCGTCGGCTGATAGATAGGGCAGCGAGGTCATGACATGGCAGCTACATGGCAAATTTGTGCTGGCCGAATGGGTACTGCCGAGGCAGTGGACACGCAAAAGCGAACAACGATTAATTATCCTAAATACAAATAAAATCTAAAATTACAAAAATAATACTGGCAGGAAGGTATTGAATTTACATGAATTTAGAAATTTGAATCACTCGATTCCGAGTTCGGATGGAGGAGAACGGATCAAACGAAGTTTAACTAGGAAGAAAATCCTGAAATTACGAAATTGCACTGTAGCTACAGTGCTTCGCTTCCTGTTTCTAGCTGTTTTAGCGGAGCACCATTAGAGGCTTCTTGCATAAACAATACCGGAGCTTGGGGACATGGCAGCGCATGGAGAGCGACAAAATAGAACGAGGACGACGATGCGGTGCGAGGCAAGCAACGCTAAGCTTAGTGGTGGGCGGCGCGGCGGCGAATAAAAAGAATTTGGTAGATGCAACAGCAAAGGGAAATGTCCATCGCAGAGAACGCGACGAGGCGAACTCAGCAAAATAGGCGGATTTGGCGGCGACGCGGATTAATAAATCGCCGATTAACGGTATTATGACTAATAGATCTAATAGCCATAACTACTAGAATAATGAATGAAAAATTGCAAAAAATTTAGAGAGTCTACTGAGATCTTAGAACACGATATGACGCGAAGAGATCGGATTTTTACCTTCTGGATCAACGGGGAACGCACGATGCCATTCCCTGCTGTTCGTACGCAGTCTGATCGGGGAAGATTGATTTTTCTGCATTAATCCGATAGGTAAAACCTTGAGTTAGGGTGAGCACTGTGTAAGGGACATCAAGGGGAGTTTACCATAATAATTTCACGGCCAAACTCGTAGAAACGAGGGAGAACGGGCTCCGGCAAGATTTGATCTTTGGGCAGCCGTAACTTTCAATCCAGTGGATGAAATTGCACTAAATTTGGATGAAAGACAGAGGGTACCTTGAGGCACGATGTGACGCAAACGGATCTTGAAAAGAGTCGACGAGTTGACGGAACGCGACGCCAAAACAGGCCGACGTGAGGGCGGCGCCGCGATCTTGGTGGCGCTGCTGCTCCGTTTGGAATCTTCCAAAACTGTTTCACAGGAGTGTTGCAAACATCATGGGGGTGCTCCACAAGAAATTTGAGGATGAACGGAGTTCGGGAGTGCCCGGTAGAGCTCGCCGAATTTCTCACCGGAGTTGGGGAAGAAGGCTTGCCGAGGGAGATCCGTTGCGATTCTGATGCTGACCTTTGAGTATAATGTGGGGAATGAGGAGAGGAGTCTAGGGTTCAATTTTCAGCTACAAAGGAGCGGTGGATCAACGGGAAAAGCTCACCGGAGTTGGGAAATGAATCGGTGGCCGAAGGTGCTCTGCTAGGTATTTTCAAAATCTGATTTTACTGGAGGTAGAGGACATCAAGAGGAAGCTCTGGTAAAAATTTCAGATTGAAAGAAGTTCGGGAGTGACCAGAAGAGCTCGTCGAACTTTTCGCCGAAGTTGAAAAGAATGGCACACGCAGGGAGATCCATAACCCTGCCATGCAAGAGTGCATGTTGCAAATTGCAGCAGCATACCCAAAAATAGTGTCAATATATAGTTGTAAAGCCACAATGCATGGATCTAGCTAGTTAACCCCAACATGTTATTTGTTATATCGACTTTGCTTTTAATATGTAAGTTGTCTGATCTTTCGTTAACTCTATGTCGAGTTTTCTTACCTCAATTTGGATTAACTTTCAGATATATTTTAATTTGATTCTATTTTTTTAATGGTTAAAAAACGTGACAACTATTTTTTTGAAAATTTAGTTCATAATCATCTTAATTATGACAAACAAACATTCCATGAATGTTATATAATTCGTAGTAAGCCCCAAAGTTCACAATTTTTTTCCCAGTGAAAGAATTGTTTTTCCGGCCATGCAGGCATCTAGACGTTAGACCGCTGTGCGATTGAGACTGTATAACTCATTAACTCATGTGTATGGCTGCTTCGCTTGTGCACGCGCCAAAATGTAAAATATTGTATGTAGTGTTTTTTTTTTTTGGAAATTTGTAGTTCTTGATTGCTTGTGCACACATATTGGTCGATAATCAATCATAATGTATGCACAACGAAGTTAAGTTTCAGCGTACGTATGCATGACTAATTTACTTCGAATTTTAGGTTGTGGAATAAATACTGTACATATTTCTCATAGAGTAATTCATATTTTTGCTTAAATGTAAATTCAATTCAATTAAACCTAAGTCGACTCATAGCGTGATATGTTTTGCACATGTAACAACACATCTATGCATTATCGTCCATTTACTGCAAATTACTTAAATTTCAAATATCCAGGTCCGGCCATTTGGTTGCGGCAAGAAAACCACAAAAACCTTGACATTGGTAATAATAATTCGTTTTTGTTCTATGGGATCGATCAGCTAACACCGACAAACTAGAATGCAATGTGTATGATATATACATGATACGTCCATGTAGACCTTAAACATACACATGCAACGTATATATGCCGTCAGGTGATCACATAAAGTCACCAAAGCCAAATAGCTAGGCAGTGTTACATCCAAATAAAGCTAGACATCTTCTGGAATTTGAATTAGAGTCAAAAAGATATCTCTAGCTCTTCTATCTATCTTGGACACAATTAGTAGCTTTTTATCTTCTTATCCGCCCTGAGTGCGTTAGTATATATGAACATGACTAGTCTTCCTTTGAACATTATTCTTTTCAAAAGAGATTGACGCACTCTACTCTTCTTGAATGAAATATGGAGGTATTAATTGTTTGTAGCATACAAATATTTGTAGTATACATTGATCGGAGTAGCAATTTCTAATATGAACAAATTAAGCACTAGCTAGGTGGCAGAGACTGATCGATCCCATAATATTACTACTTATCTAGTCTAAATGCCGTGAAAATTAGCACAATATAGTTATTCCACCAGATAATTTTTCCTGCCGGTTAATTGGAGAAGGTTCATGAAAGAAAAAAAAGAATACGGCGGATCATGGATTCGATCATATTCCATCACTTCTGGAGAGTGGATAAAAAGTTGAGAAAAAAGAAAGAGAGCTACCACAGTCTGCATCCAGTCGTACAAACAGAACCTTTTGTGTGGAAAATGCTACATGCGTATAAGGAGCGCATACAATCCCCCGCGCGTAAGTCACTGGCAGATGACCCCCTTAGAAATTCTACCATCAACAGGGCCCACCTGTCAGAAACCCAGTGTTAGATCCTTTTACATGTTTCATTCGTGAGCATAGCAGTGTAGTACACGACTTTGGCGAGAAAGTATCGTCTGGAAATATACGGCACCCTGGCCTGTGCGGCTCGTCGTTCTTATCTTTTGCTGAGATAAGATCGTGAGAGAAGATCGATGCAGACTGATTGCTATATTGCTATGCATGTGCTGCTGTAGTATAGCACAGTGTAGTGCAGTCGTCCAGCTACCGCGCGTATTTGGTCTTTCTCATGTAGGAAATCATCCATCACACGATGACGACATTGACGAGCATATCAAATCTAATCTGATAGCAGGGTAGCACGGCCTTGGTCTCGTCGATCAGCTATAGTATCTTCTGCTCGACACAGGCAGACCCCAGCGACTGTTCGATCATGGCCTCCAAATTCGATCGGTCTATTCAAGGACCGAATAAATAATTTTTTCTCTAAAATAACTAACTAAAACCTTATTTGATGAAATACGTATGAAAATGGAAATTTTCGGAGAAAACTCATCGGGATGGTACTACCACCGTACAAGGGGTGGACTACCATGTGAACAGTACAATCAGGGTAAACAGTGAAATCATCACGAATTTAAATAAAAAAAATTGATGTAACTTTTTGATTTGATGATACAAAACTTGTGAAACTTTACATGTGCCATCTTGTGGATGTCAGAGACCTATTCCAACATTCAATTGCAGGGATTAATGTCAAAGTTCCGACCTTTTTCAAATTTAACAAAGGTAGCACCAAAACCAGATCAAAAATAAAAATTTCACCATGAGTTTGCTCGTGGAGATTTGATAGACAAGATGAACACTAAAGAAATAGCCCTCAAATGCTCAAGAATACAATCTACAAAGAATCATTCCTTCTTAAGCCAAAAACCGGTTTCTTGATAAGAACTTAAGAGATCTTATTAAAGCTTGTCTAGATAATTGAGATATGATCTATAGAGGATTTATCTATTAATCATTTATCATTAACAAACCAAATTCAAGAGAGAAAGAAACAAAGAAAGATCGAAAAACTCAAGAAAAAGGAGGAACCAAAACTTGAGTAAGAACTTGATCACGGATTTGGTTTCTATTTCAGATCAAGATGGATGATTACAAAGCCTCTCCAAAGAGGACAATGTTCTCCAAGAGCTGTCACACAAAACAAAAACAAAATCTAATGGAAACTCAAATCTCTTTCCTTAGAGTCTTTCCTCCCTCTACATCTCAAACCCTTATACAGAGGAGGCAACCCTAACCTAGTTGTACAAGTAGATACCATCCACATTTATATGAGCTAACCCGCTAACCTAGCAAATAACGAGTTTTACACACTCATGCATGATTCTCAAAGCGGCCTTCTCCATAATGTTCAAACGGCTTCGTGAGCTCGAATTCGTGTCCATACCCTCTTTAGCTTGACCTAAACTACTTAGACCAGCACCACGGTTTTCCAAAACCACCTTGATCCTTGATAATGAGCAAATTACCAATTTGCCCTGTGATCGGTCTTTTCCTTCGACTTGAAGTATCGTCCATACTTCGTTGCTTTTTATGTGGTCCTAATGACTTATTGCCAAGTCTCTCACGAGTATAGACTCCCCGAATCATCCCACTTACAAACGAGTCTAAGTAATTCAACACGTCATATGTCCTTGACCACTTCACCATGACGACCTCAACCTCCTTGACCGTTTTGTACCTCGACTCCTCCTTGAGTCTAATCCTGATCCACCTTATCGTTGCCCACCATGTCCATCACTAATTGCTCCTTGTCTTCCCAACTTGCATCGACCCCATGACCTCAATCATCTTCAGCGTTACACTAATCATCTAGACCTCAGCTCTCCTAACCTAATCCCAGTCTGCTCTGCCTCACCATGACCTATCTCCGAAGTCCTATAAATATCATAGATAAGAAAAACATTGCATAGTATTACCCAATAAAAATATACAATGAAAATCACTTAAACTCAATTTCCAACTAACAGAAATTCATTCCAAAAAGTAACTATTGCCAACTAGAGACCGGTAATGCCGCTTGGCCAGTACTACTACTCCCTAGGGCTGATAGTACCATCAGTCGGTACTACCGCTATGCAATGGCTAGTAACACCACTTGGCCAGTACTACCGCCCCCTAAGGCTGGTAGTGCCGATTTCCCTGAGCTTGAAAAATGACTCACTGAAACATAATTACTGCCAACTTAGACCTAGCAGTACCACAGGGCTGGCAGTACCACCCCCTAAGGTTGATAGCGCCACCCATACTAACAGTACCTCAAATTGCTTACAAGATCAAAACAAAATCAAACCTAAGCACTAAAAGCTCAAACATCATCAATTATTCATCACAAATATGAGTAGACCACTACATGGTCTCTCATCTATTCTCTCAGAGAGGTGCTTTCCTGCTTTTCTTTCTACTACCTTTATTGGGAGGGAAAGCATTGGTCTCTCGAGATTAATATGCATGCATGTTGTGTACAGTGCACCGTGTGCCAAACTGCCAACATTGTTATTGTCAACTGTAAAACATAGTTGAGTCATGTCTCGCTAGAGCAAAAAGAGTGAAATGAGGTGTATATATTTGCAAAAAAATGCTTTCTGTGTTGCTTTGGTGATTCTGTTAGAATATTATACAGATATACACTACTAGGATGATTAGCCACGCTACGCTGCGCCACCATTTGTGCTGCAGTGCACTGCGGTCGCACAATCTATTATCAGACATGTAATGGAATGTTCCTTAAGATCTTTTTCATCACAAGTGGAGAATTTTTGCCCGGAATGTCCATATAAGGGATGCAAAAAGGAACTTTGGGTAAATTTGAAAAAAGAAAATATTAAAGAAATAAATACATGAAAAGCTCAGCTGCTGTTAAGATTGAACTGGGATTCACTACTACGGAAAGGGCATTTAGTCGGTCCAAAACTGCCTTTAGTACCGTTTTTGAACCGGTATAGGCTATCCAGGACCGATGCTCAGGGCATCGGTCGGTTCACTCACCCGATCTTGATGGAGTATCGATGCAGTTCAATTCACTGCGTGGCAGCGCATTGGGAACCCCGAGGACCTCATCGATGCGGTTGGAGTGTCTCCAGCAGTCTTGATGAAACCTCATCGATCGTTAGTTTCTCCAACCGGTACTAATGTTTTGTATATATATAGGTCTATTTCTCCGGTAGCTATTATATATATGTGTGTGTTAAATCACAACTAATTAAAAGCACAGATAATCAATCATGCACTTTGCCTGATAATTAAATCACTGAACATTCATTAATAAATTTAATTACATCTAATGTATTAAAATATGTACACATATTTGTTCTTCTAATGTATTACAATATATATGTACACAACTTTATATATGTACACAACTTTAATTACAACTTTAGTATTTCTTTTCCTTCTATTCATCGGGATCTTTTACGCGCATCGCTCTTGCTAGCTGTAGATGTCGACCACGACAGTTCATTGGTCCTTATCGAAGGGCCCCACCTGTTAAAGTTTGGTTCGTGAAACTCGCCTTTTGGATTTACAACCTCATCGTAAATAAAGCCGACGAGTTGTTCTTGGATTGCTCTCACTCGTGCCGGCGAGAGTTCCGAACCTTGTTCCGCCAAATATTGAGGCACCTATCGTTAAGTCATTAACTAATCAATACTTGAATTTGTACAAGATATAAGGAGTACCTATACACAATTAAAGCTAGTAATTATATTTACTCACCCCCTTGTTGCCTTTTAGCATGCGGTCGTGGCTCCGGTTTGGGTGTGCATAAACTCGCATACATAGTAGCCGCATAAATTGTTACCCGGCTGCTGAGTCAAGATCTGCGGTGGAAAAAGTTGAAAGCGTGAAATGAATGCAAAGAAATTAAGTTAACTAACTAAAAAGCTAGCATTATGATATACGTACATGAGAGAAATTGCAATGTCAAATTTCTCCTTGAATCATACGTTTTTAGCACGGAACCGTGTGAATGCACTACAATGTGATTCTGAATTGTATGTACATGATTAGAATTTGTTTCAAATTGAAGGAAATAGCGCTAGTACGATAATGAAAGGAACAAGAATTAATACCGGTTGAGCATGTCGATAAAGTTTTGATACTTTTCAACCTGGTCTCCTTTGCGAGTCCATAATTGTGATCGAGCTACGATCTAGCTCGATCATAAGAAGAATCGATGAAAACTATACATAGATGTGTCAACGTAGATAACTAATTAGTTCTAACATCGTGTTATGAAAAAGGAGTAGAATGAGGTGGATGCGAAAACACGTACTCAAATGAGTAGGTTAGATATATCTTTGACTTATATCTTTGACCCATTAGCGCATTGAATATGTTAGTCTCTGTTTCGCTTGGGTGGTCTCTAACGGTTGTCTTGTTGATAACTCTGGGTCCATGAAGCCTATGTCGAAAATCGATCCCTTCGGCATCTTTGTATCTCCATGCTACATAAGAAATTAGTTAGGCTTGCAAGTTAGTATAGTACAAGGAAGTGCACGATAGTTTTTGCAAATAATTAAGACACTTACGAGTCCAACAACCCATCAAGCTCACGCTGAGGCGTCTGTCAGTATAGATCATATATGTAGTCGATCGACAACAAATTCACCTTCACCGCGAAAAAATCTTGTTCCTTAAACTTGACAAATAACATCTGTAGACCATGCTTGGTGGCGTCCAAGTACCATTCATGAAATTGCGCATCTTTGTCGTTAGTCAGGCAAGCTCCTCACTCGACCAATGATCGCCCATTTTAAATGACCATCTTAGTTGGGCAACCTCAATCTTTTCCGTGCCTAATATTTGATTTGCGGTAAAGCCGGTTTCATCGAAGAATTGTTGCATCTCCTTACTCTTCCCTCGGTGACATCTTCTTGGGGCATTCCTTACTCAATGTCTTTCGTAGTTTGATTGGCGAGGCATTTCTTTTTATCCTTCAAATTTTTAATAGTCATTAAACCTTTATAAAATTCTTCATGCCGAGTTGAACCTTCTTCTTTGGTGACTTGGGTCTAAGAAATTTAGTTACCTCTCCTTTTACCACCTTCTTGGTCTCCTCATCGTTCATATCATACGGCCGCCGGAAGTTCACCCGACTTCTTGGATTGGGTGGAGGACCCGTCTTCTTGGGAGCTCTTGGCCGGTGGCATCTTTCCTTGGTGGCGCCTTCTTGGGAGGAGACGGGCTTCTTTCGGGGCTTATATGTGCAGGAGATGGTGTAGGAGACGGGCTTCTTGTCGGGCTTATATGCGCAGGAGGTGGTGTAGGAGTCGACAGGTTCTTGGGAGGAGACGGGTTTCTTCTCGGGCTTCTTCGCGGAGAGGACAAGTCCATGTTATCTCGGAAAATTATGTACCGTTTACGCCACAGGATGAAATTGTGTACTGCCTCTCCTAGCTTCGTAGTCCCGTCACCTCCAGGAATTTCGAGGTCAAGGTCCTCGTACCCTGGGCAGACCTCCTCCACCGAGACCTTGGAGTATCCTAACGGTATCTGTTGGCCATGGATAAGCTGCCCCGGCTCTAATGGGTGAGCCATACCATCGGCCGCCTTGAAGGTAAGGTTCCGTGCTTGGATATGCAGCTCACAAGGTGTCCGTATGTCGATGTCGTCTCACGGATACTTGGCCAAGTCATTCGCCTTGACCCACCGGAGCGCCTTGCTTGCCCATTGCCGGAGGGGCTAATGATGTCTGGATTCATTGGAGGTTCTTGGCTCGTCTCGTATTTGTTGGCTCAAGGCTAGCTGCACCTCTCTTCGGATCTCTTCTTGCATTCTCTCATTTGTTTGATTCAGCGTTCTTCAAGCGCACTAAGTTGTTGTGTCTATCGAGCCTTGCTCCTCGCCCGACTCCTATAGGTCTCGGCGTCTGGCCGAAACCAACCTTCCACGGGACAACGCCGGCGCCTCGTGTCGTCGAGATGCTCTGGATTTTGCAAGGCCCTTGTTAGCGCGTCGTTCTCCTGTTTGGCACAAAGCTACCCTGGGAAGTCTCCTCGATGGGTGTACAAGCCTTCAGCCACATCTCTTAGCACCTCCCCAAACCACAGCATTGCCGTTATCATCAAAGGCGCCGCCGTGAGCATAGAACCAATGCTTTGCTCTGTCGGGCCAATCCGTTGTTCTTGGTGCGATACCCTTCGCTAGCGAGTCCTGTTCCTCTTCTCCCATTTTGGTATTGCATGGCGGTAACCACCGGGGCCGAGTCGGTGGTGATAATTCTTCTTCGTGCATTCACTTATTCTTTTCACTCAAACTTTGACCTTCGTCCAAAGTCTTGTATTTCTAAGCAGCCAGTGATCTTGCAACTTTGGGTGCTTGTTGAAGTCGAGGCGTTCGATTCTTCTTGATATACTCCGTGTTCGACTTCTTTTTATAAGTCCGGAATCGACCGCCATCTTCTTGAGAGTGTAACTCTTCACCTTCTCTTCGGTCCCTTGGGGAAGGTGAATGTCTCCTTCACATCGTTCCAAAGCATGTTCTTCGTATCTTGAGGACTGATCCCATTTGCTATGCTAATTGCCACGTGGTCCCTAACGTGGGCGCCGCATGCCGAATTGAACGGCCCAAGCGCCCCCGAGGGTGTAAATCGGCCAAATACTATACGATGGTAATTTTGCTAGAGTTAAGAGGAAATCAAGTGATTGATGTTGTGACCTCATACTACAAACATGTGCACATGTAACTTTAAAATGATACTTATACATTAGAAAAAATTCATATGATACATATACATCTCGAAATGAACAAATAAAATGAAAAAATTCATATATTCTTAAGAATATATTTGCTTAATAAAAAATAATGAATCATTCTTATTCCACACTAAAATGATTTTAAAAAAAAAGCCCCTGCAAGTTCAAGAAGCATGGATGTCAGGGAGGCGTCAAATTTGCAAAGGAAAGCCATGAGGAGAGGCGAGGCTCGCTTATCATGGACAGTTCTTTGTCTTCTTCCAGCGTACCACTTGTCCATAGGCTTCCTCCGCTCCTCTTCTTCATTGATGGAGTACTCGGATCAATGAATTAAAAGAATTCAATGAAAATGAATGAATTGTTCATTTCTGAGCCCTGATCAATGAAGAAGAGGCGGGAGGAAGCCTATGGACGTTAGTGCAGCGGAAGAAGACAGACAACCAAGTCCATGATAAGCGAGCTGCCTCCTCATGGCTTCGCCTCTCGGTGTACCGGACGCTCTCCTGACATCCATGCTTCTTGAACTTGCAGGGGCTTTTTTTTTTAAAATCATTTTAGTGTGGAATAAGAATGATTCATTAATTTTTATTAAGCAAATATATTCTTAAGAATATATGAATTTTTTCATTTTATTTTGTACAATTGTAGGATCAAATTCATTATATACCGAGAGTTACAAAAAAGAGAAAATTCGGACAAGTTTAAGATCTTCAAACTTGTCAATTTTCTCTTTTACTAACTCTGATATAATGAATCTGAACTTAGAATAATTCACATGATACATATTCATTTGACATGATACATATACATTTCAAACTTCACATATACATAGAAATCTCACACATACATAGAAATCTCACATATACATAGAAAGCGATCAATAAAAATAGAAATTTCAAAATTCACGAAATTAGAATAATTCACATGATACATATTCATTTCACATGATACATATTCATTTCAAACTTCACATATACATAGAAATCTCACACATACATAGAAATCTCACAATGTCATTCAAGCACTGAACAGAGACATGATCTAATGTCACAGTATACAAGCTCATGAATAAGTATTTGAAGATTTGCCTAATAATGACAAGTAAAAGGGACATCACAACTAGCATAGTGCTCAAGTTGTCAATTTTGTATTGTTCTCAGATAACGGGTTGCCTTAAAGACCGTCCTCGTCACTAGGGACAAAGATCATTGACCAATTTGTGACAACATTACTTTAGTGAAAATGAAACAACTTTTCCAAAGACTTGACAACTTAGAATAATTCACATGATACATATTCATTTGACATGATACATATTCATTTCAAACTTCACATATACATAGAAATCTCACACATACATAGAAATCTCACAATGTCATTTAAGCACTGAACAGAGACATGATCTAATGTCACAGTATACAAGCTCATGAATAAGTATTTGAAGATTTGCCTAATAATGACAAGTAAAAGGGACATCAAGTATATATATATATATGCAAACAATACTCATTGACACAAGGAAATGATTCTAGTGACGGAAATATAAAGCAAACACAGGTGAGCCTATCCGAATGCAAAAGGAGCATACAACTTACTAGAACTTACTTCCAGAACTCACTGCAACAGATTATTATGCATGAATAGTAAAGATTCATAACACAAATATATATATCAGAATCACTAGATACCAATTGATCTATACAACTAAATGTCAAGTGGAAAATTGTTGTTGTCACAAATGGTCTCAATACAGCCCAATCTTCATCGAACAATAATCCCACTCTTTCAAGGTTCCCAAGCCTCAAAGACTAGCCCCTTTGCAAGCTACTGACAGATTAGCAATCACAGAGAAAGCGAAAACTTACAAAGCACCAATCCTGTGCAAGGACATGTATAGAGACAACCACCTGACATCTCAAACGCAGCAACGCAACCAAAATCAATCACTCGGGCACCAATGAGGTAAAACCACATGGTTTCGGACCACCAAACCAAAACCAATCACTCGGGCACCAATGAGGCAAAACCACACTTTCACCATCTGTTAGTGACAAGTGATCTCATCGGGTAAGGAGGGCACAAACCCTAGGGTTGGCGAAGGCCAGAGGGGAACAGCGGCGGAGACAAGGCGCGGAGGCGAGGACGGCGGCGGTGGGGTCGTCGGAGGCGAGGAGGACGGCGCGCGGTGGGGTCGTTGGAGGCGTCCCGGTCGTCGGAGGTCTTTGCAAACAAGCGGGAGGAGGAGGAGATTGGGGAACAATGGCGGGAGCAGGAAAAATTGGGGAAGAGGAGGCGGGAGGGATTTATAGGTGCATGTAGTCGGTTGGTGTATTCAACAGGATCGATATCTCACATCATACAGATTGGATACTCCAACCGATCTGATGGAGACATCGATCCTGCTGAATACACCAACCGGCGAACAAAATCACCTCTCGAGGGAGGAGCCCTAGGCACTATCAGTCGGCTGAAAACACCAACCAGATGATGTTAAAAGACTCAAAACAACTTAGCGCCCATACTAATCGACAAGAAATCTTCCTCCCCCTTGGCTAGCGCGAGGCGCTTGAGTGCGCGGGCTCTCCCGACCGTGAGGTCTCGGGTTCGAACCCCGCTCGTGCCCCCTAGCCCTTCTTTTTCGTCTTTTCTTTTATTTCTTTTTTTTATTTGTTGTTTAACTATTGTTTCATTAAATAATTTTAAAAATGCTTTTACCACTTTAGATTCATTTAGTCTTTTTTTAAGATTTCTTTTTTTTGAATCTACTGTTTAACTATTGTTTCATTAAATAATTTTTAAAAATGCTTTTACCACTTTAGATTCATTTAGCCTTTTTTTAAGATTTCTTTTTTTAAATCTACTGTTTAACTATTGTTTCATTAAATAATTTGTAAAAATGTTTTTACCACTTTAAATTCATTTAGCCTTTTTTTAAAGATAGTCTTTACAATATTTTTTTCCAACCATGTAATATAAATTAACATTATAGAAAATTGTAAGAAATAAAGTAATTTTTGCACTCTTATAATTCCATTGCAAACTGTCACCTTGTTATATTAGTACAGAGGGACTTTGAACAATATTGTTAGTCAAATATTAGTACAATTTGAACAGAAAATACAGGAAAACCACTAGAGGAATGAGAAACTAGTATGTTAGTAGTCTATTACACCAAAAGAAAGCAAAGCAATCCTTATTTGCTAACATACTTTGCTTTTACAAGTGATCCTTCATTATGATCGCGGCGATGAGGGAGATTCCTCTGTATCATTCGGGACACTAATGTCTACGCCCACCGTGAAAGGAGGCAACTCGTCGAATCGATTATACTCTTCTTCGTCCGTGACGCCTCAACTCCGACAATCCTTCTTTTACGGAAGAACCACGTGGCGCCTTGGTCGATCGCTCTTGCTAGTCTTCTCATACCTTTTTGGGTTTCTTTGTCCATGTCCATCACATAGAATACATGTCACATCATTAGCGAAAGCACGAGCGGTTCGTCCCTATAGGCCATCCGTACTCAACCCAAACCTTATGTTCCTTGCATCCTCAGCAAAGTCCGGTATGTTCTATCGACTTTCCTCCTTGGGAGCCATCGACCAAGGTGCCTTAGCCTTCCGTCGTCCTTACGGTCTTCCTTGTGCCAAGCATCATCTGGGCATGCGCTTTGTTCGCAAATAAACGCTTCAACCGGGGATTATAGGAAATACCACACCACCTTAGCAGAGGTCTCTTCTTCTTCGCTGCCCTCTACCTCACCGGGTCATCACGCTGGTCTTATACTGCGAAGTTTTGCACACGGACAAGCTTAGAATCCTCATACTCATTGCGATAAAGGATACAATCATTACGACATGCATGTATCTTACGTACCTCCAATCCCAAAGGGCAGACAACTTGTTTGGCATCGTACGTAGTTTCGGGCAGTGTGTTCCCCTCTGGAAGTAACTTCTTTATGAGGCATAACAACTCGTCGAATCCCTTATCAGACAATCCATTGGTCGCCTTCCATTGCATCAGTTCTAGTGTGGTACGCAACTTTTTATGGCCCTGTCGACAGTTTGGGTACAACAGTGTTCCGTGGTCCTCCCATAGGCGCTGGAACTTTTCGTAATGTCTTTCATCGATGTATTCTCCCTCTCCATCACGCAGCATCTGGTCTAGGTCATCATCACCACACTCCCCCAATGTATCTTCGAAAGAACCGTGTTGACCAGCGTCCGGGATATTGTTGTCCGCCTCTTCTTCTTCACCGTCTTCCTGTATAATCTCTTCTTCACCGTGCTTGGTCCAGCAGGTATAGTTTGACATGAAACCTCTTGTGAGCAAATGAAAAGTGAAGGTGGCTGGATTTTGGCCACTCCTTCTCATTCTTGCAGTCTATGCATGGACAGCATATGTAGCCCGACGTCGTGTGTGCATCGGCCGCACGAAGAAAATCTTGCAAACCCTGCAAGAACTCCGGGGAGCGTCGATCCATGTACATCCATCGCCGGTCCATCTACATTATGTTACATCAAGATAACTGTTAGCTCATTTTCCAATAATGAATTGTTGAATCAAAACCTAAATATTAGCTAGATCCACACCTTCAATCCGAGCTAAATAATAATTCAAGCAAAATATAAACCCACACAACAAGTTTTTGCAACCTACAAAAAGAATTGGTCGATCAGAGTCTGGATTCAAAATTCTGAACAAAATTCACGACAGCTTTGTTTGCAAATTCTGTTGAAATTGTAACACCCTAAAAATTTCTAAATTATTATTCAATCATTTATTTTTATTTTTTTCTAAATCTCTAGCACTTAATTAATGATGTTTTCAAAAATAATTTGCTGATGGAAATTAAAACCAAAATTATACTAGAAGTAATTTTCTAAGTTTAAAATATTCCAAAGTATTTTTGAAAACTTTTCTCAAATATTGAACTCATTTTATATTTTCTATAAAGCCATTCATATTTCTGATATTATTTTAATTCGCAAATGAATTTAAATTTCTTCTTTTCCACATAACCATTGCCATTTGAAGATCCCAAACTCCATGATTTCCATGCACCATTCTCCCCCCAACTACGTGCAACCAAACCTCATCTTTCATCGATCGATGGAACTAAAACCTAAATTTAAGCTAGATCCACACATTAAATACGAGCTACATTATAATCCAAGCAAATTCTAAGCTTACACAACAAGTTTTTGTACCCTATTTGAAAAGATCAAGCTAGATCTCTACATTCATATTAATCTTTCATCAATCATGGGAAAAGATCAAATTTTTTTCATAATTCAAGCAAAAAAGAGGCTCCATTTAACACCAAATGATGTGAGGAATGATGTTACTAACCTTAGTTACCTTGGTTGCGAGTAAAATGACCAAAATTTTGAAATTTGGGCAGCACCTCCCTCTACATTCATAATCTTTCATCAATCTCATGGGAAAAGATCAAATTTTCTTCATAATTCAAGCAAAAAAGAGGCTCCATTTAACACCAAATGAAGTGAGGAATGATATTACTAACGTTAGCTACCTTGGTTGTGAGTAAAAATGACCAAAATTTTGAAATTTTGGGCAGCACCTCCCCTCTCTTCAAGCTCTTGGCCGAAGCTCCACTGTTCTTTTCGCGCACAGGAATGATCTGGGTCTCGCAGAGAGCGGGAGGAGGAAGAAGTTTAAATTGGGAGATCAAGATTCGGTTCAATACACGAACCGCATCTGATGGTATCTTTATCGTCTTCTGCGGTTCGTGTCACGCACCGGTACTAGTGAGTCCGCTAAATAGTACCGGTTCAATACATGAACCGGCATCGACGATCTATACCATCTGTCACCGGTTCGTGTATTGAACCGGCATCGATCTCCCCAACTGTAGCCCGTTGAACCGGGATCGATCTAACTATCGGTCGGTTAAGCACTTAACCCGTCTTGATGGGCGATAGCAAAGGTCGATTCTGTAGTAGTAATTTCTCATCTTTTCGAACAAAAGAATATGTTTCACATCCTTTTGAAAATTCCAAGTTCCCCAAATGAAGAATAGTAGCTACAACAGTGAATATTGCATCCTTCAATACGTGCTAACAAAAGTTGCATGTAAAAAGACTGTTCCTGTATCCTGATGTACTAATTGATTCAGGCAATACCTTAGCCATACCTATTCGTCAGAACTAATACCCACAGTACCCATAGCTCCTTTGGTTTCCATGTATTTGTTATAGTCATCCAGCCCATTAAGCTCAATACAATTAGACTGGTTGAGGTAGTGAGAAATGATCTGACATCTCCCAATTTATATTTCTTGCAATCTTGATAGACATATTCACATACCAGAGCTTAGATAACCAGATCATATGTAATGCTAAATAAACCAAGGAAAAAAAGTGATGCAACATGCAATTTACAAAGAGTTACAAAATGTGTAACATCAAATGGCGCATCAGAGGATGCAGCAAAGCAATGCTAGTTATAATTAGATAATTTCCAGCTACTACTCAACATCTGAAAATTTTTAGTTCCAGCTATTCATTTCCTATAGAATTACTAATTCGAAAGTCTGGTATCTTAAATAGACACATTTACTTCCAAAAACAAATCTGCAACACATTATCTCTTTCTTGAGTTGATTATGTTAAGCCTATTTTATAGTTTCCATATGCAAAGTTTATCTAGGGAAGAAACACAGTATATATTTCAGCTTGCAACACTTAGCCTATTTATGTCTGAATCCTGAGTTTTTTTTGCAAATTCCTTCAGTACGTTTTTATAATGAGGAATAGGACACATATCACAAAATTTCATTGCAACGTACACAAAATTTCATTGTAAACCAGTTGTGAAATGATCTAACAATATGCAGTAGTTCAAAAATGCAGTTGCAACAAAATTTTGGGGAGAGCCATAGTGAACAAGCTCTTACACTTCTGGTGGTGCAGCACAAAACATGTAAAAGCAGTGATAGTTTCTTTTTAGGTCAGATATTTTACAAATACGTGACCTTTCCAGAAGATAAGTCCTTATGGTGGCTCCTTAAATCTTCCCATTATCATCAAATTGAATCTCCACAAATTTGCCAAAACGACTATAGAATCAAGAAAGGTAAGGTGTAAAGACAAATTGCTAAGACAATATACTAGTACTGTAGAAGTTGTATAAGTAAACTAATAACCACTTAAAAAGTAAAGGAGGATTATTGCATCACATTTAGATTTCTTACCTTGAATTATTATTCCTAACTGTTTTTGCATTGCCAAATGCCTCAAGAACAGGGTTGGATGTGACAAACAAGCAGGTATATTACAAAAATGTGTCAATGATATATATTGTTTCTTAACCCTAGAAAGAGAAAATCTTTCATGGTTGTGCTAACTAATTCATGATTATTATATTCTAACCCTAGGGCACCACTTTTCTATGGTGTTTAGGCTGCCAATAGTGCTTGTGCTGCCAGCCCAAAAAAAAAAACAATGCAAAGTGCACCGGAAAATGCACCTCTAGTATTTGTTGTTGCACTGACCTTCTTCAGCATGAGCTTTACCACCCATGAAAGCAAGATATTGCATAAGCATTTCAGTGTGCTGTCTTGCGAGCTCCGCTCTCTCCACATACTAATATTGCTTGGCAGATACGATCATGGACCATAAGTCTGGGTAGAAGAAGCATAGGAAGCTTTGTTATGATTCATATTTGAAATGTTTAAAATTATAGCCTTCTTCTCTACTCTTGTTGACCTTTTCTTCAACCTCCTTGAATGTTAGCACGTTCATACGAACATGTTTATCACGGCGTCTCACAAGAAAAGTCGCCTTTAGAGCGCTTGACGCCTAAGCAAGGATTAGGCGACCAATATATATATATATATATATATATATATATATATATATATATATATATATATATATCTGTGTGTGTATAGCATATGTAGCATCCTGAAATTCAAAATAAAGTAAAAATATAAATTTTAAATATATTTATTGATGCTTTTATTAATTTTTCTCAATTTTCTTGATTTTTTCCTGGTTTTTCTTGATTTTTGCTCTAAAGGAAAAATCAGTATAAGTAAAAAGATAAGCGACAATAATGAAATCTTATAACAATAAAATGTATAAAATTCTAGTTAATCTCAAGAAATCACTAGAACCCTAATTATGAATTTTAAAAAACCATGTCATATAATTAATATGAAATGAAAGGAAATTCAATGAACCTTGACAACCAACACTAAATTTTTGATTTAAATAAAAATAATAAAAATTTGTATCAACTTGAAAATTTTATATTATCCTCTGGATGGATATAAATATAAACATTAAAAATATCAAAAATTAATAAATTACTTTGATGTTTTTAAAATTCAAAATTGAAAGATTGAAAATCTGAAAGTAACAATGTTATGAGGAAGACATGATAAATTTTCATCCATAGATAATCTTTGATTATTTTTGTAGAATTATATCATGTCATTGTTTTGAAGTTGAAACATGTTACTTTATTATTTACTTCTTTACCTAGCTCATTAAAATCTTTGGACAGCTGAAAAGATGTGGTGGAGAATTCCCATAGTTTAATGGCATTTTTACTGGCCTTTTACTTTTATCTTTTACCTTTTTACTTTTACTCTTTTACTAATTTCATTTATTGGTTTTTCTTTTAAATCCAAAATTCAAGAATAATTATTATGGTTGAAAAAGTCTTAGAAAAGATGGGAATTCAATGTAAGATTACCCTCTCAACTCATTTTCAAAGTTTGTTTATTTTGGACCAAAAGTTTTAATGTAGCAACTTGTTCTTTTCTTTTGGGTTGACAAACTAGAAAATGAAGAGAAAGATACTATTTGAAATGAAAATCTTGGTTTTAGTTAAACTGTTTACTCAATTCCATTTTTGAAATTCTAAATTTTCATTTTTACCATTTTTGAAATTTTTGGGATATTACAAACCTACCCCCTTACAGAAATCTCGTCCTCAAGATTTGCGGGGACTAGACGAGTTTAGGGAATGTTTTCTCGGTGATGATCTAGTTATTTTCTTGTTGCATTGTCTTTAGTTCAGTTGTTTCATTAAACCTTTTTCTTGTGATTCCGAGTTGATATCCCTAGAATGGAGAAGGTTTCGATTTGGGTTTCACGTAAACAAATGAGGGACATTAACGCATTCTACATATCTCTTTTTATTGGTTAAGGTCTGCTACATAGATAAGCTGGTTCAAGGAAAGGTATGGAATATGTTCGAAGAAAGGATGTATGGCAACTATAGTTTTTCTAGGAAGGACCAAATGTCGACATCGAGGAGGGTATTCAAATACAGACTAATTGTATAAGTCAACGAGGGTTGCTTAGGTTAGTTGCGAATAAATTCCAATCTAGGCTGACCTCTTAAGCACAGGAGGTGAAGGTCTAGATTCAGAGCAGGGCAGAGATACTCAAGAAATAGGTTGAGGTAGATGTGAGGGTTAATTTGAGGAGACTGTGAATCTTATCATTTATTACTTCCAGTGGATATATTGGTGGACTAGGTCACGGGCATCCTATAACCATGTTTGTTGGAATGCTGAGATCGGGGAAGGATGGTCGGATGGAGTTAATCCAGGTTACAAGCTAGGCAACATTCAGTTCATTAGGATATTAATTTAAGATTGGTCCTTACTTGTATTAGGTAATTGTCAGTTAGTTTATAAGGCAATGTTTCGTTTCCTTAAAATTTTATTAGTTAAGGTTTCTTATTAAGTAGGGTTGGCACGTCGTAAATTTTTAACCGAAGGGTTTAGTATTTATGAGAGTAACCCGAGGAGCACTACAGAAGATCTTACAATAGAACTCCAAAGCACAAAAGATCACTTACTCAAACCATTACATAGGGAGCCTATACTTACTATTTGGCTACGTAACTAACGTATTTGGCCTAACAAGGCTACCTCTAATGCGGACACAAAATGGGGACCCTCTCTTTGTCCTTAAGGCGTCACTCGCAGCTAGTTCGCGGGAAGTCGAGACAACAACTGTCCTTTTGTCATTGACACGCAACTACTACTAGTTATTACCGTCATTGTCGCTCTCTTTTCCCTTATTTCCCCAGCAACTAATGTGCAGTGATTTTTCTTTTCAAAAAGGCAAATAAAAGAATTTGGAAAAATAGATAAGGTTAGTTTTAATGCATAGGTACATCATGAGGAGTACATAGAGCATCAAGGATTACGAATGACCCAAAAGGAGAAAAGAACCATGCAGGCTAATCAATTATACTTCCAAGGATTGTTAGATCGAGAAGATCCGAAAAGGATTTTCGAGGAGATTTGTAAGGACTTGGTTGCAGCTATTATAGATCATGATTATCCTGAGATAATGACTGCGTCAATGTAAGTTAGCATGCCTATGGGGAAATTGGGAGATAACACTAGATTTCTTGGACATAGTTAGTGAGTACCTGAGTTACTCAGTGATAGATAGTTCTCAAGAATGGGATTCAGATCGATACCGAGTAGATTTGAGATAAGGGATAACCTTTGAGATCTTGATTTTAGAAAGTTAATAGAAACATGAGTTAGTTAGATCTCACACAGATAATTGGATGATAGATCGATACTTTTCCATCTGACGATTCATGGGCATAATGATTGATTTGATGATTCATGGACATAGATACAGACTTGAGGATTCATAGACATAAAGATCGATTCAATGATTGTTAGTAGATCAATGATAAAATGATAGATAGGAGGTCACACTTGCATAGGTCGAAAGAGGAAGACCAAGATTAAGGATCATAGTTAAAATGATATGAGAAGAATGAAGAGCATTATTCATGATACAATGATGATATTTGCCATGCAATGAGATGCACTTGATAATTATGGTACACCAGAGAGATTCGTATTCTTTATGGAAGTAGATATATATGGGAGGATATCACTGATTCGTAATGATTTACGCGATGATAATGATTTAACTTAAGGAAAGGTATGTGATATGTCGGAGTGATTGAGATGGAAGGTAAGATGCATAAGAACTAGAGTGATCGAGAGAAAGGCAAAAAATTCACCTCAGGGAGAGTATATAAGTACGATGACAAATTTGGACAGCTATACGGTTGTTGATGAGATCACGTTGAAGATGTATTACAAACACAACATGGAGGTCAAAGGTGTTTGATTCAATTTGGTCATTCGTGTTATGAACAAATTCTGAAAAAGTTACAAAATTTGGAACCATAGGTAAAAAGAATAATAGAGATAGTGAATCAAAATACAAAAGAAAATTTTGATTTGAAATAGAAGTAGGGAAGAGTTAACATGCATAGTATACATTTTCTTTTCAAACATATTATAGGAAACTTTGAGTTTTTTTTTATATAGATGGACACAAGCTGCACACACACCATCTTAATGGGATAGCATTTGTTACAGCTTGGGCCTGGCAACAAAATAATCAAAGATAGCTAGGGAGAGGTGCTAAAACAGAAAAACTGTGATGCTAAAGGTTCTGTCCAGCTGGTTTGTGGAATTTTTAGGTGCTGCTAAATAGCTGATAAAATTGCGAAAATTTTTGGGTAGCTTTCTGGAATAGCTATGCACGCATGGTAAAATTTTCGAAATTTTTTCACTGACAGATTTTCCTAGAAAATTGATTAGGCAAGGTTCTGTCCAGGTTAATAGTCATGCTGCGCGTACTATCCCCTTTTTAAAGTTCTAACCTTCGCTCCTTAGGTTAGTATTTCACAAAGTTCTACAGACTTAGTCTTGACCTAGTGATGACCCATTTCAAAATTTTAGTGAAAATTTTCTGTCTCTAAGTTGAACAAACAAGAGCCTAAATTTCCTTAACCTTACATTTACTTGCGGCTTATCTAGTTTTTGAAACAGGGCAAGGTTTTAAAACTTTCGCCTCCAAAGGAGACGGCGCAGAGCAAGGAGAGATTACAGATCTTCATGCTAGCCCTATTAAATTTTTATGTTTTGGTTTTATAACTTCAAAACTTAGTCTCAATCAATTTTTGAATGGCATGAGAAGTAGAGCAAAGTTTTACGATGTTGTCTCCTAGAAAACCAATTCTTTTGAAGTTTGAGATGAGCTCAAAATCTTTTGAAAGGTAGGATGAGAATGAAAACCTATGATAGGGATAAGAATAGCATTCTACATTTTCACAAATAACTTTTATAACCAAAAATAATCTTTTGAGAGAAAACATTGTCCTTATCTATCGACCATGCTAACTAAGGCTTTTCCTACAGTCGTATGGGCTCTGATACCACCTCTTGGGGCACCCGGAAATATGAATCGATCCTCACACGTCGTTGGACTTAGAGGTGACACCCATACTCCACTTAAGTGTATGCTCACCGCCACCCAAAAGTCTCGTGCGGAGTATTGACTAAATGGCCCTCACTCAAGCAAATATGAGCCACATAGTCGCACTGCACGTACACTTACGCATCCATAGGAGTTTCGATTCCATTCCGAACAACCATACGGGATTGAGACCAACTCATCCACGCATAGCATTCGCCATCCATCTCAGGACCTTGGTATCGCCCGCACTCTCCAAGGGAGCAAGAGCAATAGCCAAAGAACGATGGTCGACGCAGTGTATGCATTGATGGTTGATGACAATTCAGTACCGGATATGTGTCTAGTGCTAGTTCCCAAGATCAACGCCTAGCACCCACATATCCGCATTCGAGATGTATCGCAACACATACAATGAATCTAAGCAGTTGGAATAGCATAAACATAAACTACAACTATTACAACTACTTACTATTACATGTAGTGGCCGACCGCCAAATATTACATGTCAAAGAGTAAATTGCAGAGGAATTTGAACATATACCAAAAGTAGGACAGCGGCATGCCCATCCAATAACCCAAAGGCAACCGACTTGGAAAAGCCCAAGTTCATCCGTCAACATGATTGTCGGACCCCGGAGTAAGTACATGTCGTCGGGGCGTTCTTCCATACCGTCGTCTATATTGTTTAGATTAAGCAACCGTAAGTACACGTATGTACTCGCAAGACTTTAGTGTATGGAAATAAAGTAAATGCATGGCTAGATCAAGGAATCAAGCTTCTACACTAGTCTCATTTTCAGCATAAGGCGATTTTGTTTGCGGTAAAAGATTCATAAAATGGTAACGAATTTGTAAAGAGCATTTAATATAAAGCTAAATAACAGTAAGTAGAGTTCATAGATGACATTTCACAGCCCTCCTTGGCTGTGATCAACAAGTAAAAACAGCCACCAATGGCTTCCCAATCCACCAACCCATTCCAACACCATTTCCAAAAGTTTTAGCAAAAGCAAAGACTATACTTGACATTATTTTCCTAAGTTGCTCATGACCATGAAGCACGGCTAATTAATTAGATTTTAATCTCTGCAGAGAGTGTACACTTTACCCACATGACACATTCTAGCAATCATGTCAACCATGCCTCGCGATACTCACCGCACCGATTTGCTAGACTGTGACGGCCGTTCAACTAGTTAAAGCTTAGCCTTGCACCGCGGCGATGATGTTAAACCCTTGCCACAGCTTCAGAGATCTGAACCGATGGTGCCCCATCGTGAACTCTCCCCATGACAAGGCATGCACCGTTGTATTGGAATGCTTGGGCCCCAACACCTCGGTGAAGGGAGCACCTAGAACGACTCCAGTACGTCAGATCGTCCATACTACTTCGACCTACCAAAATGCAAGGCTAAACTCTAACCAATCTAGTGAGCTTAGGCTATCCCATACTAGCACATGTGGTTGCACCGAAACACTTAGGTGATAGCATCAAGTTCGGTCCTTAATTGACCCAGGCGAGAATCTCCCCCTAACTACGCGTGAGGTCCTTTTCACGCCTCAAGTTAAGTAATAACTCGCCCGTGTCTAAATCATAAGTTTTGAGTTGGATTTTTACCAAGATACACGGAAACCATACCTCGGTTCCATACAAATAAACAAAGTTGCTCATAGTAATTAAAATGGTAACCAACAATTAAGAATTCGTTCTAATAAGCATGGCTAAGCAGTTACATATGTTAGTCCCGCAAGTTTTACCCAAGTGACATTAATTATTGTCTACACCATTACTAGGTTACAATGGCAGTAATTCAATCGTCAAGGTAATGGAAATGCATACAATTGGATTTAGCTACCATCACCCACAATATAGCAAGTTTAAAACATACACGCATGCATATAGTTTGATAAAACAAAATAACATTGCAAATATGGGATCAAAATGGTCAAAGGAGGGTGCTTTCCTGGTTGCCCTTCTTCGGGAATGTAATCCGGATCGAAGTCGATGTCGTTAATAACCGAATCCGAATTAGCGTCGTCTATGCGTCGAATAATAATAACTGAGACAAAAGCAAATAACATCGAATCAAAATGGGACAAAAAGAAATCAGATAAAATTACCAAATTAAATCTTACCAAGAAGGTCATGGTGGATTTTGGGTTCTCAAATTATCACTTGCATAACAATCTTATTAGTACTTAGTTTATGTGAGGTTTTAATCATGAATGTGATACTTTCACTCACCGATTTCATGGAACTTAAGCTATGAACACACACAGGGTTGTTTACAAATTCAAGAGGTTATAATTGTGTGTTTTGGTATTTTCAATTTCGAATTCAAGATGCAAAAATTGTTTGGATTGATAAAAGTAAAACATTCACTAGAGGTTTGCTTGAATAGTGCTTAACTTTAAGTGTTCGTGCATGGGAGCAATTTCTACAAGTTAGATCTGAAATTTAAAGTTATTCGCTGTTACTATATGGCCATAGGGATGATTTCTTGCATTGCGGCAACATTGGACGAAGACTTCTACTCTTATTATTCACATAATACGGTTCCAACGATATTATCATTTAGGGTTTTTGCGTTAACGTATTTTATTTGATAAGTAAGTCGTAATTAAGATATTTTGACATAATTTGGTTGTCCATATATTGAAGTAGGTTTCTGGACCAATTCCCCTAAAGTTTGTGTTTAGACGAGCTGTTTTATAAGCCGCCAAAGAGGCTTAAGTGATAACGATTCTGTGCAGTTGTGATCATTTAGGGTCTTTCTTGTGATTGGATTAATATGCAAATGAAATTATAATTAATATATTTTTCCAGATTATTGTAGCATAGTTATCAGACACTGATCCTAGGCTATTTTCTCATAACTTTATGTTTATGTGTGATATTTTACGGACTGCCGAAAAGGCTTAAATGACCACACTTTTAGTGTTATTGCAGTTCAATTTTCTTTCTTCATTTGCGACTGCACCGAATGGGATAATCTAACCATTTTTCACGCATTAGTAGGGAACATCCCTAAGAGTGTTTTAAAGTTGATTCTGTGATATTTCTCATTTGTTCAAGGTGTTTTTCATATGAATACTTATTTGGGCTTAGTATGAGCTTAACTTAAAATTGATCAAACTAACATTACTTCTGTATGGTAAGCTAGGGCATATCATTTCAAGGTCATAGGAGTCAGTTTTGTCGAGTTTGAGGCTCGTTTGCTATAGTTACATCCAAATTAAAGTTAACCATCAGGAAAGGTGGGCAAATTATTCAGTTTCGGGATTTTACTCATACCCCAACCAATTATTCCATTAATGCCGAGAAGCTTCAGAAAATAGCTCAAAAGGGAGCTCAGGGGTTTATAGTTGGAGTTCATGCAGTCGAATTGGAAACTTAGGGCCTGTTTGGTAGAGCTCCCTCTGATTCTGATTCTCTGTTAGAAGTGATTCTTCTAGAGAAGTGATTCTGTCGCTGAAAGTGATTCTCTAACGAATCCATAGGATAAACTCTATGGAGAAACCGACTCTTTGTTGGGAGTGAATCGGGAGAAGCGGCTTTTTTCAACTCCCCACCCTAGTTCATTTGGAGAATCACTTCACGGGAATCACTCGGGAGCGATTATCGAAAATCATTGTTTGGCGAGCTCTACAAATTCACTCACAGAGGCGGGAGCGAGCTCACCAAACAGGGCCTCAGTCGGTCGACCCACCCGTGCCTTTGGAAGTTAAACTACTTCTGGAAGAATATGCTGATGTTTTTGTAATTAATGAAGGATTACCTCCCAAGAGGGATTGTGACCATATCATATACTTGAAACCTGGAGCAGAGCCACCAAACTTGAAACCTTATCGAGTTCCTCATTACCAGCGCTCTGCTTTGGAGGATATCATTCGAGAAATGCTTCAAACTGGAGAAATCAGACCTAGCAATAGTCCTTATTCGTCTCCTGTGGTAATGATTCAGAAGAAGGATGGAGCGTGGCGAATGTGTGTGACTTCCGCCAGCTTAATGCCATGACTATCAAGAACCGATTTCCCATGCCAGTTATTGAAGATCTCTTGGATGAGTTGAGTGGTTCAGTGATCTTTTCAAAGCTTGATCTGAAATCAGGGTACCATCAAATTAGGATGAAGGAAGAGGACATTCAGAAAACAGCTTTTAAAACTCATCTGGGACATTATGAATATATTGTTATGCCTTTTGGATTAACTAATGCACCCTCGACCTTCCAGTCATCGATGAACAAGGTATTTGCTAAATACTTAAGAAAATTCATCCTGGTATTTTTTGACAATATACTCATCTATAGTAAGAGTCTGGGGGATCATGTATGTCACCTGAGGGCTGCTTTGCAAGTTCTAAGAGAGAATCAATTAGTTGCAAAAAGGGCCAAGTGTGTTTTTGCAGTAAAGACTATTGAATATTTGGGGCATGTTATTGATGCCCATGGGGTGTCCACAGATCCAAAAAAAATATCAGACATTCTGAAGTGGCCCATTCCTAACATGGTGACTAACTTGAGGGGTTTTCTAGGATTAACCAGCTATTACAGGAGATTTGTTAAAGGGTATGGACAAGTGTGTCGGCCTCTGTTTGATTTACTGAAAAAAGGAGAGTGTAAATGGGGTCCGGAGCAGGCTCAAGAATTTCAGCGACTAAAACATCTCATGACCACTTGTCCTGTACTGGCTTTACCGGATTTCACCCAGTCGTTCCATCTGGAGACTGATGCGAGTGGGACTGGGCTCGGCGCAGTGTTGATGCAAGCTGGCCGTCCCATTGCCTATTTTAGCCGAGCACTGGGAGCACAAGCAGCAGCTAAGTCAATTTACGACAAGGAGGCAATGGCCATTTTGGAAGCGCTTAAGAAATGGAGACACTATTTGTTAGGAAGTACTGTGATTATTAAAACGGATCAACAGAGTTTGAAATTTATATCATCTCAAAAATTGGTAGATGGAATCCAACATAAGTTGATGCTCAAGTTGCTGGAATTTGATTTTAAAATAGAGTATAAGAAATGTAAGGAAAACAAGGTGGCTGATGCCTTGTCCCGTATGGATCACCGGCGCCATTGAGAGGCTTGCACTAATATCACGGTAGTAGTTCCGAATGGATTGAGGACATCAAGTCTAGTTACTATCAAGATGAAGAAGCTGATAAGTTATTGGTGGATTTGCACCAGGGAGTGGATCCTAACAGCAAATATAAATTGGAATCAGGTATTATCAAGTATAAAGGCCGTCTATATGTTAGAAACCGAAATGACCTCAGAACAACACTGATAGAAGCTTTTCACAATTCATCATTCGGGGGACATTCAGGAGTAAGGGCTACTTATCACCGCATTAAAAAGATTTTTTATTGGCCAAAGATGCGCAAAAGTATTGAAAGTTTTGTAAGAACTTGTCCGGTGTGTCAACTTACCAAGAGTGAACATTTTCATCCTGCTGGGTTGCTTAGTCCCTTGGAAGTTCCTGAAACAGCATGGACCCAGTTGTCAATGGACTTCGTCGAAGGCTTGCCTAAATCCAATGGTAAAGATGTTATTCTTGTGGTGGTGGACCGCTTGACCAAATATGCTCATTTCTTTGCACTGTCTCATCCTTACACCGTTCAACAAGTGGTTCAAATCTTTTTAGACAATGTCTTCAAACTTCATGGGTTGCCGGTTGCTATTGTTTCAGATAGAGACCGAATTTTTACCAGTCACTTCTTCCAGGAAGTCTTCAAAGCCTTGACAGTATCTCTTCGGTTCAGTACTTCCCATCATCCTCAAACAGACGGCCAAACGGAAAGAGTCAATCAATGCTTGGAGGCATATCTGCGCAGCATGGTATTCCAAGAACCAAGAAAATGGGTGAACTGGTTGTCTATGGCTGAATGGTGGTATAATACTTCATACCACACATCTTTGAAAATCACTCCATCTTTGAAAATCATACCACACATCTTTGAAAATCACTCCATTTTAGCTGGACATCAGCAACACTGCCGGGTAAGAAATGCTCTACATACTTTACTGTTGCAAGCGGAGGACTCTGGAATTTTTGCCGGCCTCCACTATTGGAATGACTAGATTTCCTTGCTAACACAGCTTTCTCCTCAAGTTTAGCATACCAATATGCTTCCAATAACCCCTTGGGTTGATGAGTACTGACATTGTATTTGATTTCCTCCTTGAGACCCCCGATAAAACAACTTAACAAATAAGTTTCTTGTAAGTATGCGTGGTCTCTTTTAACAAGCTCCACACATTTTTCAAAATAGTCTATATACTTGCTCACAGTGCTTAAATGTTTAACGCTTTGTAACTTTTCTACCGCTTCATGAGCTGTTGCTTCCGAAAACCGATCACATAACACAGCACAAAATTGTTGCCAGGACAAGTGTTGCCAAGGAATGCCACTTCCTCTGAACCACGTATTTGCTCTGCCGGTCAGATGTCCCACCGCCAAATTGACCCAGTGATCTCTTGGGGTTCCCGTCATCTCAAAGAACTTTTCGCATTGATCGATCCATCCCAGTGGATTCTCCCCAGTAAATACCGATAATTCCAACTTTGGCCCCTTTAGTGTTGCTTCAGCATATGGATGATTAGGTGGCGGATCTCCACAATAAGTGTTCCTCTGGGCATCGTACATTTGAACCCCAGGATAATGCGAAGGTTGAGTGTTACCTCCCCAGTTGTGTGAAACTCCTCCAGTAACATAAGATGGTATAGGAGGATGATAATATCCAATAAAAGATTGACTCCCCGCCTCAAACGGCATAGCAACACTAATGGGCTGATAAGGTGGAGCTCCCATATGAAAACCATTACCAGGACCTCCAATCCCTCCAGGACACCTTGGATATGTATAAGTTGAAGTCCGAACTGCCGGTGTAAAGATGGGCAGCATCTGACCCCTATTCAGCGAGGGCTCTGCTAAACCAGACCCTTCCATACATTCTCTAGAAGATGCAAACTGAGCCCCTATTCGCACTACAGATGTATTGAAAGAAAAACGACTATCCCCCAAGACAGAAGATCCATGTTGTTCTGGAGAAGAAACTAGAACACCCGATCTCCCAGAAAGCATATTCTTAATCTCAGTAACATCAGATCGAAGATCAACAAAACTTACCTGCAATTTTTTGACTTCCTCCTGAAGATCCATCTTCCAACTCTCAATCAGTCAAGAATCACTGTTATAACTTCAAACCGGGGGATTTTACAGCTTCGCCAACCCCTTCCCATGATTCACTCCAGCACTTCCAAGGAAATCAGCTAGCTCTGATACCACTTTGTCAGGGCCTTGAGAGATCCGACCGGTGATCGGATTGAAAACCACGCGAATAACCAAGAAAAACAGGAGCGAACAGCCAGCTCACGATGAACAACAACCCGAAAACAAAGCTAAACAAACTAAAGTAAAGAACTAGATAGCAGTAGTCAAGAGCGTTCTTTTCTCTTTCGGTTTCAGGGTATTTATAGCCCGTCTCTTACATGCAGTGCTTTAACAGAAAGATTCGTGGGTGGTTAAAGTAACGAAAATATTACAAGCAGTAAAATCGGTAATCACTGTTGCTAGTCATTTCACCGTTGGATCTCCTTCTGCTAACTCCAGCGATCTTGACCATCAGAGTTCCTTAAGTGAAGTCGGCTACCTTCCCGTTAGATTTTAGCATATTAGCACTGAAATCACCTTTGGCACTAGATATGTTGCCTTTGATAATTTGGTCAATTTTACTGATGACAGATGATCAACAAAGCCCAGAAGTTTATTATGTCAGGTTAAAGTACCAGGTTGAACGCATCACATGGCTACAAATTCTAGGGAATACTTGATATATTACCAACTGTGCTGTGATGCTGTCAATGTCACCATCCAATGTATACTGAGTAACAACCATGCTATTGCCGATAATTGGCTTTCTTGATCCACAACAATTTTCCAAAAACCAAGTTGTTTAGATTTAGATCAATTTTAGATTTGAATTGTAGTATTCGATATATATTTTTGCTATTTTGTAAAAATGTCTGGAAACCAGTGACCTGCCGCAACTACCAAGAAATGAATAATGACCAAATGATTCTTGTTTAGAGTTGGGTGAATTTTGTACTGGTTTCTGGCATTCCACTAATAACCAACAGCACCATGTCACCACCCAACATGTCTCCACTAATAACCCACAGAACCATGTCACCACTCACCATGTTTCCACTAATAAGTAATAACCAACACCATGTCACAATGTTTTAGTGGGGCCTGGTCCAAATCCATCCTGTCCAAACAGAACCTTTCTCCCTATCTTCTGGATTGGTACGCGATTTTTTAGCAAAATTATACTTGATTGCAATTTATCCAGCAGGAAAGAGAGGACGTAGAATCATCCCTGTACCTATCGAAAGTACTGCAAGATCTTCCAAACTGCAAACCGGATGCAGCAGCAACGGAAATTTCACCACACCTATATTTCATTTGCCTCTTGCACTTGGTAAATGAACACTGCCTGACACTACATGACCACCCAACATTGGATGAAGTTGACATATACATACCTGCTTCATCACTTGTGAAGTAACCCTGCTGCAGTTCAATGTGTTGTATGTGTTGATCTTAGGTTTTCTTGTGTGGGGTCTTCGTATATATTATATTGCCTTTTGTATTATGTAAAACAACCTACGATTTAGAAAGATTCTATTTGATGTAACCTCTGAACATATATAAGATTTGTCAGATTGTACGCACTTTTAATTTGGTTATTGTAGTTTTTAAGAAGGTGGTCCTGCCGTGACAATGTGGATTGTGGGGGGCTTGATAAGCTGAAAGTATTTTCTTTTGCTTCTCTTATAGTAGGACATTTAGCAGCATACAACTAAAAATACAAAATTTACATATTGTTATTGCCAGTCTTTTATTGCTGTTTGGTTCAACAAAACCATTGCAGCTTATAACTTCCTGTAACATCCCAAAATTTGGAGTTTTGGAATGTTTAAAAAATTAAAAATGAACCATTTGCATTTTCTTTGAATTAATCGAAGCTTAATTGGAATTTTCTAAAAATGAAAATATTTAATTTGATTAATCCATGCATCAAATTAAAGGTTTCCAGTTTTTATTGGGTTCCTTGTGCTTAAAGGAATTTTTCTGTATTTTTGTAGATTTTTCTGAATTTATTTGGTATTTATTTGAATTTATTTGCCTTTGTTGGAATTTCTGGAAATTTCTTTAATTGAAAAATCGTTTTTATTATCAAAATCCCTCTCAGGCCGAATCCTTCGCCGGCACGTTCCTATTCCCGCCTCGGCCCATCTTGCACCTACCGATTTCCGGCCCGGCTCACCAAGCCTGAAACCTAGCCACAAGAACCGTTGGATCCCGATCCAACGCGCCTACAGACCCGTGCTATGCACCGATTCGTCGGCGTCTCGGACGGCCGAGATGATGCCACGTCGTGCCTCGGTAAAACCCTAGCCGTCACCGGAAATCCTCGCGCCGCGCGCAGCCAACCTCGGTCTCCGCGTTTTGCACGCCTCCCGGGGCTATTTAAGACCCCGAGGTTTGCCTCTCCGCGCCGCCTCTTTTGCCCCAACCCCTCCTGCCGTCTCTGCACCCTCGCCGGAGTTCCTCCGTCGTCCCGAAGTCTTCTCCGCCGTATTACTCCCTCTCCAGTGGGTCTCCGCCGTCACCGGTTGCACGCCCGAGTAGCCCGTGAAGTCTTCTCCTCGAACCACCAAGGCTCACGGCTGATCCGTCACTCCTCCGCCGCCTCCCATGTCGTCTTCCTTGCGTCCGGTGAAGTAGCGCCGCCGCCTCGCCGTCGAGTTGCTTCAGCCATTCCTGGCCGTCCGATCACCCTCCGACGTCCCGGATCGCGCCGCGTCGCCGCAGCACGCAGCCTACCCCTTCGCCGTCCGATCCCGAGCCGACGTCCCAAATCTAGCCGCATGTCGCGCCCAATACCTTACCACGCCCGCCAGCGTCATCGTCCGTGTCCATGCCGGTACCGCCACCTCAGCCCTAACCGCCACGCCCGCTGCCATCTCATCCGAACCGCCACGTCACCCGTAAGCCCGTCGGTGATCCCAGTTCACGGTGAGCCGAGCCACTGACTTGCGGGCCCCACATGTCAGTGGTATTTCTTTTTCCTTTTCTGATTTTCCCGAAAATCCGAAATTATCAGCCAATCACAAGTTGCCACGTGTCACCCCTTGTTAATTTCTCTGATTTTCTCTCCCGAGAAAATTCCAAGAGCCCGTTCTCCTTCGTCCGAACTCCGATCGGAGTGATTCAAATTTCTAAATTTTTGTAAAATCGAGCTCTACATTCCAGAGCCATTTATTTTCAGCTTTGAGCTTATTCGGTTCTCTGTTTTGTATTTATTTGGTTTCGTTGCTTTATTTTCCGGTAGACGCGAACCCTGAAGGAGCGAACAGAGACTTCGAAGACCAAGACTCAGCATTAGATCAGCAAGGCAAGTCGTAACCTTTGATCATATTGAACCTATGCTTGTAAAGTTATTTTGTTTTGTACAATTGCATGCTATTTGTGTATCAATGCTAGCTTATGGGAGTAGCTATTCACCTGATTGACATTATGCCACCTTGATTATTGGAATGCCATATACCCATTGTTAATCTTAGGTTGGGACATAACTAGTTGGACATAATCATACTACCAACATTGGGTTACCGTAGCTATGCTTAGACCTGCTTAATCATACGATGGGGTTCATGTCACATATGAATTAATGTTAATCTTGACTTAATGAGATATTGAATTGTGGCTGTTCGCTACTGTTGTAAAACTTGTTGTACCATGGCAGGGGATGCCTTTGGTCTTGGTTAAACAAATTGTTTTCCCTTCGGCAAGTGATCGTGCAGTAAAGGGGGTGATGTCTAGCACACTGGGATGTGGCTGTCTTGCCTGAGATAATTTAAGGACTTAATCTTGTGCGCCATTGAACTGGGTTTAACCGTGCAACCACAAGTCTGGTATGGGACAGACCTAGCCAATTAATTTGCAATGTCTAGTCTTGAGTACTGCCAGTTGTTGGTGTGGGTTCCGGGATGGATGGGTAGACTCACATGGCTCAAGAGGGGACCCCGAGGGGCGAAACCTTAGAGGGCGGTACCGAGTTTAGACATGCATTGTAAAGGCTTTGTCATGATTTCTCTCGGCACACCAAAGGAAGTGTGCTAATGGTCGAGCGCAAGGAGAATATCATGTCTTATGTAAAGCTGTACAACCTCTGCAGAGTGTAAAACTATTCGAATAGCCGTGTCCGCGGTCATGGACAAGCCCGGGAATTTCACTGTTGTTTTGTTGTCTCAAGCTATACTGTTGAATTTGGTGGTTGATACTTGTTTCGAATGATGTAGGGTGATGCCTCGCCATTCCGTTCATGTTGTCTACCATTGATTTACCAGATATTTATTATTGTTTTTATCAATATGCTTTCAATCTATTTACTGTATTTAAATTCAAGTTATTGCTTTCTGCAAATGAACCTTATGACTATCCTTTGTCAAGTCGTGCATGAATATATTGTATCATTTCCATACAGCTTGCTGAGTATGTTTTGTACTCACGGCTTTATGCCCTTGTTGTTCAGTTGCTGAGGAAGGACCAGGTAATGAATATCAAGAGGAGTACTATGAAGACTACATCGACTAGGAAGGCGTTTCCCCCAGACGATTTCCTGTGGCATGTCGAATGGCCCGAGTTATCTTATTTCCGCTGCAACAGTTTTATTTGTTTCATAAGCCATGAGGCATTGGTGTATGAACCTTGACCATAAGGTCATTTGCTTTATTCAATAATAATTTACTTCTTCTTAGTTATTTCGATGTATAGAATGATATGTCATCTATGTTTCCACTGTATGCACTAGCGTGATCCTGGACTAGTGCAGTATACACAGAGAGTTTCGGATTTGCATATCCGGGTCCCGACACTTCCTCCAGTCAAAACTTGGGGTATGTGTAGTCAAATTTCTAAGCTTTTGTTATTTGTATATTTTTCAATATTTCAATTGAAAATATGATAATGGTATACATAGATTTGTCTCAATTTTTTTTTCATGAAAGTGTAATTTTATTAGGTTTTGTAAATCTATGACAATGGTAATTAATAGTCAGATGCGTTTTGGGGACTATATTGATATCCAAAACGATATTCTTGTGACCGGCGGGAGTATAAGGCTTGAAAGATTGTATTAGTACAGTTAAGATTACAACAAAATTAAGGCAGTTAAATGTAGATTTTCTACAGACTGCAGACTACAACAGTTCAGGAATGAGCAAGAAATGATATATGAAATACAGTTCTGATGTCACAGAAGGAGCTGCCTATTTCTGTCTGATTCTGTTACAAAAATATTTAGGCCCTGTTTGCAACATGGGAATTTTTCTCAATTTTTGTAAAAATTAAACCGTTTTGTGTCAGAATCCTGCGTTCTAGATAAGCCCTTAATGTTTTCCTCTATACTAGGTGTGGACCTAGAAAAAACCTGTTCCAAATTGGCTTACTCATGGCAGGATTGG
Organism: Guadua angustifolia; assembly: GCA_036346375.1. NCBI lineage: Eukaryota > Viridiplantae > Streptophyta > Magnoliopsida > Poales > Poaceae > Guadua > Guadua angustifolia. Next base: position 18,043,018 of record CM070501.1, read on the forward strand.
CAGGTCCAACTCATGTCTGAACTCCGCGTCTAGATAACGAGTCCTCAGTTTTGATAAATATACCAAATATTAATACAATCCAATTGTATTTTAACACCAATACGTATTTATAAATGAAAACACAACATTTTGGTCTAAGATGACTTGCAAGAAAAATAGCTGACTATCCAAGTACGGAGAAGCAAAGCACAACAAATTATGGATGTATAAAAACACACACCGCAGGGAAGCAGACTTGACATATAGTTGGACAGATATCAGTCTCATCAGAACTCTTCTGTGTCCTGACCGGCAAGAACCCTTGAGATCTGGACGCCCCTGACATAGGCTTGGTTGAAGAGCAACCTTGTGTGGCACTCTGCGATGAAGGGGATCCACGACAGGATGGCGATGGGCAAGAAGATGAGGAAGCCCATCACATTATCGTAGGCCCTTGCAAGCTCCACAAAGGAGTCCCACAGCATCGTCCACTTGAGTAGGGGCGAGCATGCTTGCCCGATCTGCGTAAAAGAAACCGTACAAACAGGTAATACATAATTGCCCGATCTGTTAAGGTAATTGTTTATTTGGATCTTATACATAATTGCCCACAAATTTCTCTGAACCCAGCAGAGAAGGTATAAATGATAATTGACCTTTTTTCTTGACATAAACGAATAAATAAACTCGTATAGAGATCAAAGAACGTAATAAACATACTGACCAGAAGAATACACCAACCGGTGGGCACGAACCCAAGAATACTAGCGAACAAGTCAGAAACTGTCAGCCCATAGTTAACAAATAGTACAGCCAAAGCAGAGACAAAGCCAAGGAAGACAAGACAGTCGAACATGCGGAATATGAGCTCAAAGCGCGCCCTGGATATCCTTCGTACCAGGGAAACCATCTAAGGAGAAATAGCAATGTTAAATCCACACCCACTGATGAAGTTATTATGCCAAAGCAGAGTTGGGTGGCAAACTTACCTTGAGAACAATGAGAAGAGTAAGAATAACCACCCATGATAGCGCATATACCTGGAAATGGAAAGGAAAATGCGTTCAATTAGAATAACCTGCAATTGTGAAAAGGAAGCCCACAAAAGCAGATCATGTGCAGCGCAGGTAAGCCAGGTTTATACCAGAATGCTTTTGTGGTGGTGTGCGATGTTCATATGGTACACAACCACAAACTGGTAGATCAAGAAGCGAAGTGAGAGGATGATTTCCAAGAGAAGAGCATGAATGCTAGTCTTCCTGAGGTGCTCCTGCTCGCTTATCCACCAAGCCTCCCAGCCCTGGTCCACAGACATACCCAGCCCACCCTGATACTGCATCCAATTCCTCCAATCTATCCAGTCATCAATGGTCTTTTGCCACTGAAAACCTGACGGATTGAAGATAAATGGCGCAAAGAGCCATGATACAACTAGGAACCATATGGAGAAGGTGACAAAAAGGTTCAAGCTTGAGCTGCGGTAGGAACTCCCATAGACTTGATACACAACCAGGAGCATCAGCAGCTCGAGTCCTCTCACAAAGTGGCTACGGGAGTACATGCGATAATTGTCAGCAAACTTTGCATGGTACACAAAAGAAACACCGCCTATAGGTCTGTATTTAGCTCCACCGTGCAGTATCGTTCTCCCATAGTAGTGCGATTTGGTGCCAAGCTGGAAAGTGAAGAACACAGGAGCCAACTGAAGCTGCATGATGACGAACTCTCCTAACGCTGTGCGGAACCCCTTCTCTAACCCGACTTCCATGACCATAGGGAGGACAAGCAGCAAACCAAGCTGGAAAACAGACTGTGAAGCCAGCGCATTTTCAAGAGACTTGATGTTTTGTTGAATCCTTGGATCCAGCAAAATAGACTTTTCCATACCACTCATAACTAGATATAACCTCCCATACAGAAATACATAAACCGTAAGTACAGTAACCTGAAAGAAGGAACTATGGATGTCAGTATTCCAAAATATGCAGAATGAACACATTACATGGTGACACCATGCCTAAACTCTCAGTTATGAATGCTTTGCATTTCACACCAAATTATACTGTGTGCTTATAGATAATAACTGAAATCCTGAAAGTGCCCACTTTAACATTTTTTACATCGAAGAATTTACAAAACTTGTTAATTAATTCAACTTACTGGTGCATGAAGAAATAAATGCTTTAAATTTTTATTTTTGTAAATAATTTTCTTAGATTTTGGTTTTATTTGAATTTTCAGTAGGGTTCTCTCCTTACCCCACCGGAAAGAAAGAAGTAGGTTAGGCATTATTTAGGAAAGTTTCACATAAATATCTTCAACTAGTATTCTTACCATGCTACTGAAGTAAAACCCAACTGTAGTAAAGTAGAAAGATAGCATTCTATAAAAGTCAAATCTGCGTCCAAGCCGATAGATGTCACGACTCAATGTTTGTTCACCATTGCCATTGGCAACCTTAGCTTCAAAGCTTGAAATTTGATTCATTCCCACATCACGCCCCTTACCAACTTGCATGTACTCATGATGTGTGACAAGTCCTTCTCTCATTGTCGAGTTAAAACCTAAGAACATTGAATTCAGTAACTGCATTTTAGGTGAGGGATGTACTGCAAGATGTTCGTATGAGATGAAGGCTTACCTGAAAAGATATCTTCACTTAAGTTTATGGTCTTTGAGGCTTTACTTATGCCACCCCTAGTAATATGGAAGAGTCTATCAAAAATATCAGGATGACCATAATGGAACCGAACCCTGTATTACATTACGATAATGAGCCATAGACATAAAAAGCCTCATGGTGAAAGAAAATGTTCATTGGAAAAACTTTAAAGTTGATGATGTTCACAGCGTGCATTGTAGCAATCAAGTTCTGGAGGAGTGGATGCATCTTATCTTTGAGTGCCAATTTAGCTAGCAAAGATTGTTGGAATTTGATTCAAATCAATTGGAATACTTCCATAGAGATTATGGACATGTTGTCTAGTGCTAAGTCACAAGTTGGATCTGCCTAGATATTTGTCATGGAACTTATTACTTTAGGCTGCTAGAACATATGGACTCAAAGAAATAAGTGCATTTTTGAAAAAATTCCTCCCAACTAGTTCAGGTGGAAGAGGTTACTGCGAATGGATTTAGAATTATTGAAATTCAGAATTTCCTCAAAGATGGTAGATGCTTTGGAAAGCTGGATTAGTAGAAATTAAATGAGTTAGTTTAATTTGTAATTGGTTGCCTTGAGTAGTAGCTAACCTATGTTAGAGGCTTTTTGGATCCTATGGATCTTTTTTGTAATTAAGTTAATTATGTACTATATATTAATTAATATTTATCAGCAGGGCCCTCCCTACTGTTCCCCATCAAAAAAGCAGAAGAAAATGTGCATCTTACATACGAATATAGAAGCATGAAAAGATTAAATCAAACTATTTAAGAATGTGAAAATAAAGTCAAATCTTAGTGATCCCGGTTTCATCTCGTAATTCTGTTAGTTACCTTTTTCTAAGTATCCTGAATTGGCAGGAACTAGTCATTTACTATCGGCTACCAGACTTCCAGAAAATTGGCAAGATTGGGTGGACCATCTGACCAAGCTATTGGTGATTAAGATTTAAGAGTAACTCTGGCCACTTATCAATTATTTTATGAAAACACAATTTACAAATGCAGATTCGTCCCCAAAAATTGTTTGAGTCCAGTGTGTTTGGCCGGCCAGCTCAAGCTTCAGCCAAGAAGTTAGGAGCCAGAGCCTGGCCAAACAGGCACTAACTCTGGGCATTAACACATTGTTACTTCTTGAAAATACATCTTACTATAAGTTTTCAACCAAGTTGCATCTAGGGGTTAGGGCAAAAGTCCATTATAGCTAGGGACTACTTGATACTGAAATGGTTCCAAGGATACTAGTCTTTTTTATCTGTACATAATCTGATCTAATTTGTAATGGCCTAGGTACAACAGGAGTACATATCCAGTGCATCACTCCCTTTGGGTACTTCCGCGCATACCCTCCTCAAAACACAGTGCAAATAATCATAAAAAATTCCTAAAATTTTGGTTAGATGAGTTATGATATTATAACAAAGTAATCTACAAAAATTCAATCGAAAACGTTACTTACATTAGGAGAAACAAGAATGAAAAAATTTCTGTTTTCTTTTATGTTTCTCATTGAGTATCGAGCTTAGATTTGAAATTGTGTCATGATGCATTGATTTTGTATCAATGCCATCAATTCTTTTCAGAATATTTCGTAACTATTTGCACCATGTTTTAAAGAGGGATGCATAGAAGTACTCGAAGGCTGGGATACACCGGATATGTTCTCAGGTATGAAGGATATATATATATATATATTGGAATAATGAAATATAAGAATAATGCGGAAAATAGTTCAAATACTTTGCCATAGTCATGGTTTGGCCTAAAGGAAAACAAAAGAATTTGGCCACACAATAATTACAAGTGGGCTTGAGAGTCAATTTAAACATATTCCCATTCTATATATATATATATATATTGGAATAATGAAATATAAGAATAATGCGGAAAATAGTTCAAATACTTTGCCATAGTCATGGTTTGGCCTAAAGGAAAACAAAAGAATTTGGCCACACAATAATTACAAGTGGGCTTGAGAGTCAATTTAAACATATTCCCATTCTAAATAAATGCACTGGATAAAAAAATGTCTATAACGAGATTCAGAATAAAAACAAGACTACATACTTGAGAGGATTTGCCAAAACTCGCTGCCCAATAGTAACAAAACTGGTCTCTTGGTTAGAAACAAACCAAGCAAGTGATGAAACACTACAGTAGAACAAAGGCAACAATGTTATTAACCAAAAAGCTTAAGCATAAATAACATGAACAGGGCATAACTGAACAGAATTTTGGATAGACAAACATACCTTGAAGTAAAAATATGTTCACGAAGGCCTAGTATAGTGGGTTTACTCTTTCCATGCTTGCTGCTCTCAAACTCTGCCAGCACATTTCTCACTTTAAATGCTTCTTCAAGGTAATTGTCCTATGAGTAAAGGAAAATATATTAGATTACTTTATTACCGAATGTACAATGTGGAAAACAAAAATTTACCTGATTCATATCAATGGCCTGGAGTGCTTCTCCCCTAGTGAAAATTATGGCATGGTTTTGGTTTTCAGGTTTACCCTCTCCAATGTCGGTTGGTTTGCCGGGAAGCTTGATGCGGTAAACTTCCTAAAATCAAGTTTAACAGCACAAAGTATGATAATATCATTTGATTAAACATACATATGTAGAAATAATGTGTTGTTTAACATGAGCTTGTGCTAATACAAACCGTTGCATAAAATTGATAAGGTATTAACATGTACTTAAAAACAAAAGAGTAATAATTGTTAATAAAAGGGGCGGCTTTGCTATGAAACAACCTTAACATGAATTTTTCTACCCATACAATTAAGACTATATGAAGCGAACAAAAATCAAGTGACAATCTCCATCATTGTGTTCAACTATACACACGGTAGCGCTAATCTGCGCCTACGCGCATATTAAGCTGTTCCACGAGCTGGTCTATCTACATGCCCGCTCGCTTCGTGTATTGCTCCCTTGTTACTTTGCCAACCAAATTAATAAATATGTTCCCTTGCATGTACATGAATTTTTTTTGTTTTAGCCATAACTTTTTATTGGTAGCTCTGATTCACGAATGGTTTTTACTAGTGGCTTACTGACGACGAGAGCAACATATTGATGTAAGTCTCGCAACATAAATCAGATTTTACTATCCGTATACATAGAATTTACTATCGATATACATAGATTTTACTACCATATATACCAGAGGTTCAACAGCCTATGCGGTAGTAAAAGCTTACGATACATTCAGTAAATTGGTAGTAAAAACTCATTCGTGCAGCGTTTATAAGCAAGACTTATATTATTTTGTTCCTCTTGATGTCAGTAAGCTATTGGTGAAAACCATTCATTAATCGGAGCTACGAATAAAAAGTTATGGCTAAAATAAAGAAAGAACACATTCATATACAAACTAAAAAACACGTTTATTAGTTAGTTTGGCCACGTTACTGCTACAGTAGTTACTTCATTTTCTAGTTTGTACACGAATCTATTCTTCCTTTATTTTAGCTATAACTTTTTATTCGATGCTCCAATTCATGAATGAATTTCACCAATAGATCATTGGCGATGAGAGGAACAACATGATATAAGTTTCGCTAATAAATGTTGCATAAATCAAATTTTACTGCTAAAATGAACATCAATTTACTATTGTATGATAGTAAAACATATATATATATATACATGTGTGTGTGGACAATAAAATCTATATATAAGGATTGTAAAATCTGTTACCAGCTAGGAAAATTATTGTTTATTAGCGAGACATATCATTTTGTTCCACTCACCGTCAATAAGCTAACACTATTCTACAACTACGTGTAGCCTACTGTAGAATATATATATTCTGCGAGATGATCAATGGACACAAATGGTTGGTGGCAGTACACAGTCGAGCAGGCGAAGCTAATTAAGCTAGCAAAACACACAGCAATGCCCTATGGTCCAGCTCGTGCTGCATGGTTTGCACTCTTCGTACAAGATAGATGTGCCTTGCCCTGTTGTTATTCTTTACTACTTATACTGTACCAATTTACTATTTATGTTATTAAATTTTACTACTGCACAGCACCTAATGGGTATTTGTTCTCCACTATCTTCAGAAACAGCAGTAAAATTTAACAATATATTTAGTAAATCAGTGTTCATTTGACAGTAAAATCTGATTCATATGGTATTTATTGGTGAGACTTAATCAGTTCTAGAAGGGTTCAGCAGCCTAGAGACTGTACAACAGTAAAATCTAAAGATGTAACCAATAATTTGTAGTATATTTGACAGTAAAATTTAAATTGTAAACTTGGGTTCGTTGCTACTGCACTCAAGCTGTATATTCATATAAGGTTTGTTCCTAGCCTACTGATCAACTGATGCAAATTCTTCATACACAGATGCTTGTCAAATGGGAACGGTGTGCAACTGTACACGTTATGGACAAGGAATTTGGTCGAAAGAAAATCAGTGAAGGATCTTGCTCCTAGCTAGTCGATTATGGAGCGCTTCATTAGAAGACCAGGAACACAGGGCACTATCTAATGGCACTTAGTTTTGTCTCAGATTGCAGATATTCAGGATTTTACTAGGAAAATGTTCAAGCAATTAATGAGATATTGCTGATAAAGATTTTAATGCAACAGTATATTGGGATCATATATATGCAGGGATTTCATTGTTAACAACGGCCAACTTGTCAACTCTATCGGTTCCTGTAGAGATGAACTACAAGTCTAGTAAAATCTTGCTCCTAGCTAGTCGATTATGGAGCGCTTCGTGAGAAGATCAAGAACACTGGGTAATAGAATGCGTAATAGATTTTACTATCTGTATCAATAGATTGTACTATACACAATAATAGTTTTTACTATCAATTCATATGGTGTTTAGTGGCGAGACTTATATCATTATATTGATGTCGTTGTCAGCAAGGTTAATGGTGTAAACCGATTGTAAATCGAAACTACCAATAAAAAAATATGGCTAAATAAAAGGTAACAAGATTCATGTACAAACTATGGGAACATTTTCTAGTTGCTTTGTCTACATACGTGGGATGGTTTATATACATCTGCGTTCATGTTTGGTCATAAAACGTTTACGCGCTGCACCACAATAATTACTAGGTCAAGTGGATGTTTTTGGGTTGTACTCTAGCGGACTGTTGTTGCGACAGAGCTTGTGGCATGCGCGTAGAATAGGCATCACTGAGAGTATATATATATATATATATATATATATATATATATATATGAAAATAGTTCCATACTCTTGAGAGTATGTACTCCCACGTGATCCACCTACCCAATTAGCTTTGAAATTCAAGCGCTGTTAACAGGAGCTGTTATGCACATATACATGCGGCAGAAACTAATTAGAAACCCATAAATGGATTTATCCACTTAAATCAGTCCCATTACTACTACGCATCACGAAGTAAATGAAGGGAACCGAGGTATGAGTACATACTCCCGAGAATACCTACCTACCTCTCTCTCTCTCTCTATATATATATAGAACCATTCTATACCGCTTCCTACATTATAAGACAGTTCAGCCAATCCAAACCGAACCCACCCACTTGTGATGATCTAGCGAAGATCAACACTCAACAGCACGGATCAGAAGGAATAGAGAGATTTTTGGAGAAGAGGAATTTCGAAGAGGAAAGATGGAGGAACACGCAAGGAAGAACTCATTTCTCTTTCTTGTTCCCCACTCCAACCGTTTAACAGCCTTTATATATGCCCTTACAAATAGTTACGCATTTACTACCCAGTTACCGCATTACATCCACAGTAATTACGACAATACTGTTCGCAGTCATAAGCTCTCGCCCACCGTTGATTACTTGATCGCTTCCATCGGTTCCTTCCTTGACTCTTTCTGACAATCACCTTCCTCTGTTACTTCCCGCCTAAATCCCCTTCCTCCGCCTGGGCGTGCTGCATGACATTACCCCCCGCTGGAGAATCTACTTGACCCCAAGCACGAGCGGTCGGAAAGCTTGTGCGAACCACATTGAAATCCTCCCATGTAGCCATAGCAGCAGGAATACCAGTCCATTGAATCAACACTTGCGGAATGGCAGAGTTACCTTTCTTCACCATACGCCGGTCCAAAATAGTTTCAGGTTCCACCGAACCCAAATTCAGATCCGCAACATCCGGCAAAGTATGAAACACCGGAGTAAAGTCTGGAATGAATTGCTTAAGCAGTGAAACATGAAAAACGGGATGGACTTGACTCCCAATTGGTAATTCCAGCTTATATGCCGCCAACCCAATTCTCTCCAGAACACGATACGGGCCAAAGTATTTGAAAGCCAACTTGGGAAATGGACGATTGACCACCGAAGACTGAGCATATGGTTGGAGTTTCAAGTAAACTTGCTCACCCACCTGAAATTGGCGATCAACCCTGTTACGATCAGCTTGCAATTTGATGCGGTTTTGGGCTGCTTTCAGATGTTGTTTTGAGAAAAGCCGCTTGAACCCGGCGCTCATTCAGTAACTCAGTGACCTGCGCATTCATTCCTGGCTCAGCTTTAAGCATGGCACCATACCTTGGTTCAACTCCATACAATGCTTTAAACGGAGAACATCCCAACGAAGTGTGATAACCAGTATTGTACCATAACTCTGCCATGGCCAACCATCTGCGCCACCTGACAGGAGAGGAATGCACAGCACAACGTAAGTACATTTCCAAGCATTGGTTGACGCGTTCCGTTTGACCATCCGTCTGAGGATGATATGCAGTGCTAAACTTCAATTTGATGTCCATAGCTGTAAACAACTCTTTCCAAAACAAACTCGTGCAGATTTTATCACGATCGGACACAATGGTTTGAGGCATGCCGTGAAGCTTCACCACATTTTCCAAGAATAACCGAGCCACCTGAGGAGCAGTGAATGGATGCTTAAGAGCAATGAAATGAGCATATTTGGAGTATCTATCAACAACCACCGGAAGAGTGTTGCATCCATCCGAAGATGGCAACCCTTCAATGAAATCCATCGTAACATCATGCCAGGCCTCATCCGGTACCGGCAACGGTTGAAGCAACCCTGGCGTCTTGATGTGTTCATGCTTTGCTTGTTGACACACCGTACATTGGTTGACCACATTAACCACATCCCTCTTGAGCCCAGACCATGCAAATAATTTTTTAACACGCTGATAAGTGGCAGATATTCCAGAATGGCCTCCCACCGCACTAGCATGGAAGATATTGATAAGCTTGGTTTGTAAGGCATAATTCTCACCGACCTAAATGCGCCCTTTATGCTTAATTAAGCCTTGGTGAAGCTCAAAACCCCGTTCATCCGGGCTATGAACCGCCAACGCTTGTAACAAATTCTGAGCTTTGGAATCAGTCACATACGTATTCAAAACCTCCTGAAGCCAAACCTACCGACAATCGACATTGTTCAGAAGCAAGAACATGTCCAACCCGTGACAAGGCATCAGCTGCACAGTTCATGGAACCCTTCTTAAACTGAATACGGAAACGTAATCCCATGAGTTTGGCCATAGCCTTTTGTTGTAATTCAGACAGGAGCTGTTGTTCCCCAAGAAAATAGAGACTACGATGATCCGTATTGATAATAAATTCATCGCGTTGCAGATACAACCGCCAATGATCGATGGCCATGATGACTGCCAGGAACTCTTTTTCATAAATGGAGAGCTTCTGATGTGTAGGACTCAGTGCTTTACTTAAATACGCAATCGGATGACCATCCTGCATCAACACTACACCAATTCCAGCATCACAAGCATCAATTTCCACCACAAAAGTTTTCTGAAAATCCGGCAATGCTAACACGGGTGTTTGAGTCATGGCCTGCTTCAATGCTTCAAAAGCTTGGGTGGCTGAAGAATCCCAACTAAAGGACTTCTTCAACAAGTAAAATCATACCTACTAGTCTTTTCCTTTTCGTAGTTTTTAGTCTTTTAGTCTTGTAATATTCCTTTCTGTAAGTCGATTTTTGATCAATAAAGTTGTGCATCGCCGATTATTGATCTTCGTCGATTTCTCTCGGGTTTGGTTTGTTCTGCTTGTCACAGATCGCCTTTTCAGAGTTAATACACCTTTACCCTTTGATTAGCCTTGATCGACTAATCTTGCTGTGTCCTAATCGGCTTCTGGCTGATCAGAGTTACGCCAATTATTGTCTGATATCGGCTTCCAAAGATTTCACAACCTCACCTTATCGATTGCAGGGTCAAATCGATTGGCACGCTTTGAACCAGGTATTCGTCCGGCGTGCTGAAGTCAAAAACCCTACTTCAAGTTTTTGGCATCAACAGTACCTTTAACTTCAGTTTAACTAGTTTGAGCTAGTTTCGTGCTTTATAATCACCATAGTTGCACTAGATTGAAAACTAGTTCAAATTTGTTTGAATTAAGTTCAAAACTCACTATAATTATATATCAAGGATAAAAAACATTGCATACCCAATCTTCGAATTTCATGTTTATCATACAAGTGTATCGGATGGATCGTAGTGTGGCGCATATACCCTGTAAAATTTCAAGACCAAACTCAGTCACATTTGAAAGATATGAAATTGACAAAGCGCTAAACAGTGTAAAATCACTATTAAGCCAAATTTGTCTTTTTCATATCTTTCAGCTGAAATTGATTTTGATCTTCAAATTTTATAGGGTTGTAGAATCTCATATTCCCTACATATGGTAATTTTTTGAGAATTTTTCAATCATTTTACTAGAGGGCCGATAAACAGAACTAAATTCTTTTTCGTCAAAACCACATGTACAAGTTTTCAAAAATTCTCAAAAAAATCACCATAAGTAAGGTAGGTGAGATTCTACAACCCTATAAATTTTGAATACCAAAATCATTCTCAGCTGAAAGATATGAAAAAGGCAAATTCGGCTCAACAGTGATTTTGCACTATTTAGTGCATTGTCAATTTCATATCTTTCAAATGGTATTGAGTTTGATATTCAAATTTTGCAGGGTCGTAGAAGCTGACATCCCCTACGTATGGTAATGTTTTGAGAATTTTTCAGAACTTATACATATGGTTTCCATAGACTTTACACAATAAGGATGGTGTACTGCCAAATGACTAATCTGTGTAGGATTTTAATACTGAACAAACGCTTAACATTTTTACAAGTAGTTCTCGATTAATATTATCTATTACAGTAATGTTCACGATCGTCCATATAATATTTAATTACAGGGGCGACAAATAGAGCTAAATTCTTGTTCTAATAGTTCACTTCATTTCGGTTTAATTACATCTGGTGTAATAGCAAGTAACATGTTATTTTCTAGATATTAAAAGGCAACATATCTTGCGTAAACCACTATTATCGTGTAAAATTCATGAAAATCACATGTACAAGTTTTCAAAAATTCTCAAAAAATTACCATAAGGGAGGTGAGATTCTACATCCCTGTAAAATTTGATGAGTGATACTAACAAGTCTGATGCACCACTACAAAGTTCAAATAGAAATGTAATTTTTAGTAAATGGTGCTTATATAGAAAAGCTTCACAGTAAACTTCAATTCAATAAAGCTTCATGATGCAAATGAAATTAAATGAAAAATGTATCTTTATGTTCATTAAGTACCTCATCATACTTTTCACCTCCTTTGACAAGAACAGAATAATAAGTCTTCTCTGTCGTTCCATTTCTGGTTGGAGCTTCTACCTCGTCGATGTAAGCAACACGTAATGATGGGTATCTGTGCAATTTAAATGTAAGATGAGTAACCTTACTATTTAAGAGATCGCTTTGCAAAGTCGAAAGCACTAGGTTTTTACTCTATCATGAGATTAAGGATGTTCACATAGCAAGCCTTGTCTTTGGCATCCTTGGATATTTTTTGCATGCCATAGACTTGACAAGAGACAACATAGGTGAATTTGATGTCAGCAATGGCTCGTGCCATATCTAAAATGAGTTGTTCCTCTAGAGCGGATGTTGTTCCATGACAGTCCAATTTAGCTGCAAAATATTAAAATGGTCTCAAACTATATATGGATTTACAAAGGTGGAATAAAAAAAGATGGAAAAAGAAATACTCTAACCAAGAACCATTTTATCTTGCACACATTGAGTCTCAAGTGCTCTCCTATAGTACATCATTCCTCTCACTAAGAAAGTTAAAACAGATAGTTAGACAAGTAGTTAGATGTAATTAAAATACCACAAGATTGCATTAGCGACTTTACCAGTTCTGATTAGTGTTTGTCCCCTATAAGATGCCCAGGGACAGATTTCTACCAGCTTTTCTTGAAGTGAATCTTCGTCCTTTGGTTTAAAATTTATTCGCTCAAGAAAATTCTTCCATTCATCTATTAGCATGCCAAAGGTCATGATGAATCATTTACTAACAGCATAAGATAATAACTTGCACAACTTGTGAGATCAAACATGTATGAAATACCAGGGTATATTTTCCTCAGATAGAAAAGCATGGATATCCCATCTTCGGTCATTTTATGTAGATCATCTACTGAAAAGACAACCTCCTCTTTGAAGTATGGAGTTAAAACACTGATGAAAAAGCAGAATGGTCATAATCAAATATTCTTTCGTAAAAATTTATTATATCAACGTATTATCTGATATAAAAATGTTAATGGAGAAAGCCATGGTTGACCTCAACAAACACTTTAACACTGACTGCCTGGAAAAGGCTAAAAGCCTTTGCCAACACAGGTTGAAAAAAGAATTAAAAGTGGTGGTCGATGGATGAGTTGGGTGGATGAGAGTAGTGTATCGAGAAAATGTGTTACGGAAATCATGTAATAGTCGTTTAAATTTGGTGTGAAAGTGGATAGTAGTAGCATTCTAAGCTGACTGTTGGGCTGGGGTGTTACATGATCAGACAGAAAAAGTTTTAAGTTGTTGACCTTAGCCAACAATATAAAATGGAGTTCAACTAGGTGCCAAGGAAAAAGAACAAGGTCTGGTGAACAAAAAGACGTGGTAAGTGGATTAGCTGGTTTTTATAAATCAGGAAATCCCTCGTCTCCCCCTATCAGCTTCTGGATATAACATAGAAGGGTGGAACAAAAGTTTTAAGGCCTGTCCAACGACGTTGAAGGGTTGGAAAAGTTGTTATAATTGGGTAGTGGCCCAAAAGAGGGAGATATGGGAGCGAGTGGGGATAGTTGAGTGCCTCCCCCTATCATTAGTCAACCCTAAGGTCAATAAGCCCTTAGTGGTCGCGGCATGTTACTTTTGGTCGGATACCCTGAATGCATTCATGTTTAGAACAGGTCTAGTCTACCCAACTCTCCTAGATGTAGCCCAATTGTGCTGCCTGCGGCCTAATGGGGAGTAAGTATCGGCTTTCAGCGCCAAACCTCAGTACAAGCTAATCCGATCCAAGGGCGAGGGATGAAGCAAGTATATCAGCAACAACAACAAAAGCAATGGACAAATATCGGATGAAGAACATGTCGCCTTCCTCAATTTTGCTAGACAGATTCCTTTTTTGTGGGGCATCCCTTGGGCCAACTCAAGTTTATCAGAGTCTGACTGAACAGATAGTTGAAGGTCATTGGTTAGCCTTAGGAAAAATAGTCAGCTTTTCATGGGCTGTAGGAGGCCCATTTTGATTCGTGCAGACTTAGCTGTATTGTATAATCAGCCAGCTTTCAATTTGAATCCAGCCAATGATACCCCTTTCAAATGCGATTGGCTAGAGCCTGGCCGGAGGAGCAAAGCCTATGTTGCTGGAGGGGCTCAAAGGGAGTAGCAGTCGCGTGCGCCTGGCCGGAAGGAGCAGCGGCGCCTGGCCAGAAGGAGGAAGAAGCAGTCACGACTGGAGGAGCCTGGAGGAGAAGCCGAAGGAAGCAGCTCGGGCTAGATCCAGGCACGGCGAGCGAAGCAAAGCCACTGGGGAGACCAAGCGGCGCAGGGGATGAGGCCGGCGCGGGCGAAGAAGAGCCGCGCGGGCGTAGGGGCCATAGGGGGCGGTAGGTGAGCAGCCAGCGTCGGCGAAGCCGAAGGCGGTCGGCGGAGCCTGAGGCAACAGCTGCGTGACGCGCAACGCTCGACGGGAGAGAAAAGGGAAGGTGCGACGGGAGAGAGGCGTCGGGGTTCCGGCGACGGCGACGAGCCGGAGAGGCGGCGGTGGCTGCAGTGGAGGAGGAAACCCTAACCCTAGTACGATACCATGTTAGAAAAGTAAGAATGCAACTTGCTGTACATTATGGGCCCAATGGGCTAGAAATACATCAACCAAGGTAGATGGAAATAAGCAAATAAACCCCCATACATATAGCTAATCTAACAAATCTAAGTTGATTTGTGATGGTATATGTGTACTTGTCGACCTTAGCAAATTGTTCAAAATGAAATAGGGTTCCCCCTTAAATACAGGATTGGAGATCTAATACCGGACTAGTGATAAACATTCTGAAGTTTCACAGGATAGGGTCGTTATGGGTAAAGTGAAACGAACCTACGCAGAGTCAAATATTGAATTCAAGCTTGTCTCCTGCATTGGAGGCTACGGAAGATAAGTCTGCCTCATATACGAGTGCTAGTAGTCGATTTCCAATATTTAAAAATTTCCAACCTTTAAAGAAAACCAAAAATCTAGTTTCTATAAAAATGGATTTAGAGGGAAGGAATTGGTTAGCTTGGAGAGCAAAATTCATGCCGCATGTTGTTATTTAATGCTTGCTAAGTACTCTGTACTCACTCTTGTTATTTCCCCCTTTTCTAGAAGGTGAATCTGATGGATCGACATTTGAGGCTTGGGATGAGGCATATTCACAGGATCAGTACCAGGGTTATTAGGAGGATCTCTCCAAGGGCTACTACTACTCCGACTACTACTAGGAGGGCCAAGAAGTTTTATAGGCCTTATTATCGGCATAGGAGGTATTTAGGGTGATATAGCTGTAGTGATGTCTTTTGTTGTGCAGGGTAGATGTAATATTATGTAATGGACATATAGCCCAGCGTGGCTTGAATTGAATATATTTTCATTCAGTCTCTAATTATTGTTCTGTTGTAACACTCTGAACATGGCATAGTAGTTGATAAAGCATCAAACCTTCCGATGTTTTGCCGGTGGCTATGCCGAGATCCGTATAATTATCTTAGGGTGATGATAGTATTATTGTCGCTACCCTGGACTAATTATACGGGTTGACACACATACATCGTTCAAAATGTACGGAATACATGGAGGGCCATCCAAGGGAGAGTCGCAGCTGAACCACGATTTCAAGTTTTCGGTATTCGCTAGTACACATAATCCCATATCACACTCCGTAATAATGCATCTCGAACTAACCAATTCTATTTTTGCAATGCCACCAATAGCCAAAGGGAACTAACCTATGTGGATTCTACATTTGTTGCAACATGCAACTCATCATGATATAAAGAAGACAAATGACCTGGAGGTTTGTCAATCATGTAATAATTGTTTCATACTTATTAATTTATATATATACATAACTTTATCTTCCAATCAACAGGTTGCGAATTGCACTACAACTGTGTTGAAACAGTCTGATCTGAACAACTTTCAAGGACAACTCGTTTCCATCTTGCTGCATGAGATCATAAACCCAAAAGGCGAGTTCCTTCCATTCCATTAATCGGGAGATTCGCACTTTTGGTCCTGTTTGATGAAGGTAAAACAGGATTTCCTTCCATTCGGTACTTTTACAATCAATAATGGATCACAGGTGCGATTTTGGGAAGATATTTGGCTTGGCAACAGTGCCTTAAAAGATCAATATCCTGGGTTATATAGTATCACAAGGACTAGATATATAACTATTGCTGAAGTTTTTACAAATTCTCAACCTAACATAACACGGAGACGATCAACGATTGGGTCTAAGTTGGTGGAATGGAATGCATTATTCAGTATTACTAATTTACAATTGCCACAAGTGATGATGAATTTCATTGGCGCTCTGTGTCAATCTGGACTATTCACAGTGAAATCTCACTATTTGGCGTTGATTGCACGTCCTGTTCCAAATTTAAATTTGCGTTTATGGAAGTTAAAAGCTCCATTAAAAATCAAAGTATTTCTATGGTTACTTAGAAAAGGGGTTCTTCTAACGAAGGATAATTTGGCAAAACATAATTGGCAAGGGAGTAAAACATGTTGCTTTTGTCATGAAATGGAGACAATTAGGCATTTGTTCTTTCATTGTCGTTTTGCTCGTATGGTTTGGGGTTTTCTGTACCTTGCTTTTGGCATTGACAGACCTGTGAGTGTGTCCAATATGTTTAGGAATTGGCTTGTTTCTTTTGAGAAGGATCTTAAAAATAGTGTGCTTTTAGGGGCTGCAACATTGTGTTGGTCTCTTTGGTTACATAGGAATGAGGTGGTCTTTGAACGGAAATCAAATACATTCCTTTGCGAGTTATCTTTGCTATGTCTCATTGGATGCATACTTAATGTCTTTGCAGGTCGGATTTGCGAGCTATTCGCATGCGAAGCTATGCGACGATTGGTGCAAGTGGCTATGGATTTCTTCTCCCAGGCGTCTGGATGGCGGTCCAGGCTTAAGATTGATAGCTCTTAGAGTGTGTGCGTCTTTTTCTTTTTTCTTTTTTTGTTTTTTGGCTGTGTGCTTCTTGATGAGCAGAGGCCGGGAGTTATTTCAAGAACTTGTATCTCCTCGATGTAATGTTTCTTGAAATCAATAAAAGCTTCCTTTATCTAAAAAAAAGGCGAGTTCCACTCTACCTAACCTGATGAGTTGTAGTGGCATATGTGTAGAGAAACTTGTGCGTTGTGAATTTGTGAATCGTAGTGGCACATATACTTGTACATTCAATTGGTTAATATATCTGAGCTGATTTTTGAAATGGATGTGTTGTGGAGTAATCTGTAATCTGCTTGTGATGTGATGTAATCTAAGTTGATTTGTGATGGTATATGTGTACTTGTCAACCTTAGCAAATTGTTCAAAATGAGTGCAGCTAGGTGCCAAGAAAAAAAAAACTTGCCAACATGGGCTGGTGAAAGAAAAGACATGGTGAGAGGATGAGATGGGTTCTTACCTGAAGGACATCATGCTGCAGACCTATGGAGCCCTTGGCATTTTCATAAAAAGTGATGCTTAATTTTATTCTTAGCGTGAATCTCTTATAGTATATACTATTATATCTTTTGAGAGTAGTATATCGAGAAAAGGTATTACGGAAATTTTGTAATAGTGGTTTTAAATTTGGAGTGAAAGTGGATAGTAGTAGCATTCTAAGCTCAGTGTTGGGCTAGGGTGTTACACAATCAGACAAAAAGTTTAGGTACTCAATCTTAGCCAACATCAAAATGGAGTGCAACTAGGTGCCAAGAAAAAAAAACTTGCTCACATGGGCTGGTGAAAGAAAAGACGTGCTGAGTGGATGAGCTGGGTTTCTTACCTGAAGGACACCATGCTGCGGATCTATGGAGCCCTTGGCATTTTCATAAAAAGTGATGCTTAATTTCATTCTTAGTGTAAATCTCTTATAGTGTAGACTATTATTGTTGTGTAGATTATCTTTTGAGAGTAGTATATCGAGAAAAGGTGTCGCGGAAATCTTGTAATAGTGGTTTAAATTTGGAATGAAAGTGGATAGTTGTAGCATTCTAGGTTCAGTGTTGTGCTGGGGTGTTACACGATCAGACAAAAAAAGTTTAGTAGTCGACCTTAGCCAAATGTTCAAAATGGAGTGCAACTAGGAGCCAAGGAAACAGCAAAAAACCTTGCCAACATGGGCTGGTGAAAGAAAAGACATGGTGTGTGGATGAGCTGGGTTTTACCTGAAGGACATCATGCTGCGGACCTGTGGAGCACTTGGCATTTTCATAAAAAGTGAATTCGCAAAGAAAGTAATCCTGCGACGAGCTTCCAAGTTTGTTGGTACATATATTGCAGATTCTTTCGTTGTCAACAACAATTGAAGCCTAACACACTGTTAACACAGAATTCCAATAGTTAATGAGAAGGCAGTAGTGCTTGTAAACTTATAGGAAAATGAATAGTGCTCTTTAAGTTGCTCAAAAGGACACATGACCTTCTCCCTCCAGTCATCATCCTTTATTGAGTCCAGATTTAGATTTGCAAACAGTTGATTTTCTCTGTTTTCATCCTTCAAGATACTACAGGATTTAAATGAAAGATTATTATCAGAAATTATTCTTGAGGGTGCACATTTGATTTCAGCATAGATCTTACCCTTGTCCATTCTTCATAATATCCTGTGTGATGATTTCCATTATATCTTGTAACAGATTGGCAATCTGTATCTTTGTTGGGTCAATGTCATCATGATCAGTTCTCTGCTAATGGACCAATCATTTTGTACATGTTTAGAATGAAAATGTGGTACAGAAAAGAAATTTGGCTAAAAAAACACAGAAATAATGGTTATTAATACCAATAGTAGAGTTAGCAGCTTATCAAACTTAGCACTTAGCTGAGGAAGTTCATCCAATCGAAATTCCTTCATAGTTTACTGGCGCTTGTATGCTTTCATTAATGCTATCTCGTATTCGATCAACAACTCTGTATCCATGAAGTGATGCAGTATGAACTAAATTAGTTAGCCACATAACCATATGCTAAATTAGTTGTCCCAGTATAAACACAAGCTCAGACATCAGTTGAGGAGACAAAAGAAAAGACGTCTTACTTCTTATCACTTTCTTCTTCTATAAGGCTGTAGAGAATATTTAACAATGTCTCATAGCATTCTATTACAGCATAATAAGTGTATGGATCCTGGTTTATTCTCTTTTTCAATTCTTCATCTCTTTTCTTCACACTCTTTGCCATGTCAAGCGCAATTGGAATCTAAAATATCATAGCCATGAGCACCACCGTACTGCCTCCGGGACAAAATTGAATAGTTCATTTAGTGGAAGACTGAAAGAGTGTACCTTACTAGCAAGAAGGAAAGGAGGCCATTGAAAAACACTAGTGTCACCACTCGATGATGGAACAATCAATAAATTTCTCTCCCTGGAAACAAACGCAACCACAATTTTAAAAGCATGTTGAAAAACAGGAAAGAAAGACTAAGGCTAAATGTGAACCTATTGCTTATTAAATCTTCTTCTCGCAAAGAGAGAATAAATGCGTTCCATATGTTGGAGAAATTATCAATGTGCAAATTTTTGTCCTCCTGGTGAAAATAGTTTACACCACAAGTATAAAATAACAACAATAAATCACTATCAAGTCAACCAAAAAGAGTGTCAGAAAAAAAATTGCTAACAAAATTTTGCAAAACTCAACCTCACGGTCACGTCTCTTTGATTGGCTATCATGTCTAGGCACAAGATTTTTACTGAAAGCTCTTGGGACTGCCTCAAATCTTGATCTCAACATCTTATGTGTTTGGATCTGCAGGAAGAAAAAAATTATGTTAAATGACACTAAAAAGATGTATAAATCTGATAATAACATTACATAAGACAAGTGGCCAGCACACCAATGTTATTTTCCAACTTGAAAAGTTTTATAGTATTTTGGACCAATTTGCCCTAACTTTATATAAACATTTAAAGGAGCACATAAATCTTATTAACACTCCCTGGATTTAGTTTTCACAGGAGGTCATCGGGAGCCAACCTCACCCAAGTGGCTGAAGGCTCCATTCACTCCTCCACATATTGTGGAGAAAATAGCATACCATATTTGAGTGTCCATGAAGTATACCTATAAGACAAATGTAAAGGCAGCCTGGTCATGAGAAATAGCAAAACAGTAAAATGAAACACGTGAGTTGCTTCATACCATGATGATTGGTGCCCAAACAGAAAGAATACCACCTAAATTATTATGCAATGTGAAAAATGAGAACTCTGTTTTTGCTATAAACATCATAATAAACACAGACAAAATTACAACATAATCTTACAATAGGGGATGAAATCATTCCTTGCAAATGTCCCAGCTCCCAAGAGCATGATTGTCTTCGTCAGCCAAACCATTGGAGCTATCTGTCATGGATAAACAAAACATGTTACAATCTCAGCCACAGTTTCAGACGCTGATGGGAACTGACAGTTCCATGAAATAACCCTCTGTGGACAGTGATTTAGACCAAGGAGATTTAAAATCAAGAAGAAAAAGAACAATGATAAGCCACTCAATTCCCATTAAAATGTCAACTCTAACCTGTTCTCTCAACCATCACTATCTCACCTTTAATACCATAGGTGGAAGTGGAAAAACAGTAGTCACCATGATCGCAGGTGGACTGGGTCAAGGAACGGGTCGTGGATGGCTAAAAACAGGGTCAAAAGGGAGCAGTGTTCTTTGGGACCATAGTTAAGAACATGCATAATACCACGGAATACATTTTTTTTAAATGTGACGGGATAAGACTTATTCCCCCACATAACCTATCCTTTGCCCCTCCTCTTATTTATGATTGCAACCGCATCCCTTCGCCACTTGGACCTCGTCGTTCGCAAGCTTTGGTGCTCCCCTTCTCTGGCCACCACCACCTTGAGCTCCACTCCACATCCATGTAACCATTTCAGCTGCCTTGACAGCCTCACTGCGCTGCCGACAAACATTTCTGAGGGCCTGTTTGTTTGAGCTTTTTCATCAGCTTAAAAGCCAAAAAGCTAAAGCCGAAACAAACAATTGGCTTTTCAGCCGGGCTTTAAAAAAAAACTTAAAGCCTCCATATAACTATAAGCCAAAAGCCAATCCGAGGGGGCTTTTTTTGGCTTTTGCGAGTTAAAAATAGGCATTTGCCATTGAAGTTCTAAATAATTATCCACCAATGCCATTCATATATAAAATAAAATTCCTTTTTTTCTCTAATTCTCCTCTCCGCAACGCCCTCCTCCCTCACAACTAGGGTTGAGCAGCCCCCTCATCCCCCACGATTGAGCCAGCGGCGCCTCCTCCCCCGCGATTGAGTCAGCAGCACCCTCCTCCCCCGTGACTCCCTCCTCCCCTACGAGATACGATGGCGCCCTCTGCCCCCACAACTCCCTCCTCTCCTAAGAGATCCGGCGACATCCTCTGCTGGCTCGACTCCCTCATACCCCATGAGATCCGACAGCGCCCTCCTCCCCCGGACTCCCTCCTCCCGTACGAGATCCGGCGGTGCCATCCGCCCCCGCGTCTCTCTCATCCTGTACGGGATCCGATGGCGCCCTCCTCCCCTGCGACTCCCTCGTCCCCAACGTCTTTGCGACGAGGGAGACCATTCTCCTCTGCGACTCCCGCGTCTCCAACACCTCTGTCTTCCCCGCGAGTTTGAGCATCGTAGTCCTCTCCCGCGCTTCCATCCTCCCATCTTCGAGCGTCGTCCGCGTCATCAACTCCAAGCCTACCTTGCCTCCCGCGACCTCCGCCACCATCCTTGTTCCCAACCTCAAGGTATGATTTTTTATTTTCAGTACAAATTAAATTTATCTATGTTTTAGATTGCAAGTAGCATAGATGAACTTTTCCTAGAAATTGATCGTCTTTGAGTGAGTTCAGTGGTTCAATCTCGTACGGGATTTCAGTTAGGCACTTGCACATGCGATTAACGGCTGTTAGATCAAATTCCCACTTTCTTCCAGGGATTGAACCCGTTCTTGATTGTTTCATAGCGTTCGGAGCTATAATGTTGTCGTTCCTTTTTTTCTAGTTCTGCAATCATACACGCAAATCACCAATAACAATAGGATTCCTTGTTCCACTAATACTTCGGTTGAACTGAAGATAGACGAGGCATTTTTCAATATGCATTGTAAGGAAGCAGAAATAAAGCATGATAAATACTGCATGCATGAGAAATAAAACAGAAATAAAAGGGAAAATGATGGATAACCTAAACAATATTGATTTTGGAGGATGTATACTGCTTGCATGATAAATTGATTTTGGAGGATATATACTGCTTGTTGATAAATTGATTATGGAGGATATAAAGATAGCTAAAAAGCGAGGCATGACTAATCTTAATGAACCATATAGTAAGTACGAATATTGGTCCACTAGAGCCTTAAGTGCACGTGACACAGTATCTGAACATATGATCAAAGATTGTTGTATCTGAGCATATGCTCATAGTGTGTTGTATCTGAACTTAAGGTGAGAATTTGATTTTGGTCCTAGTATAGTTGGCAAGAACCAAAGTTAGCTACCAGAATTTGATTTTGGTCCCAGAATTTGATTCTGGATGATATCTGATAATCGCTATTCTTCCATCTGACTATTCTTTGATTGTTTAAAGTGTAAATCTTTTCTTTTTAGTTCCTACCCAAACTAGGATTAACTAGCACTAATCATGTCATGATTTGCTTTGGCAGGTTAAGAAGTAGCGATAAAACCTAACAGATGATTTGATGGCTGAAGTACATGTGCGTGTTCAAGGGTTGTCGATGTTAGAGCATCTCCAAGAGAGCCCTAAACCTTAAAATAGGGAGTTTAGTAAAAAACACAGGTCTAGCAGGGCCCCTAATCCAGCCCCTAAAATTAGGAGGCCCCTAAATTTGGCTCCTCAGCCCCAATTCCTAGGGAGCCCCTAAACCAAATTTCTAAACCTTAAAATAGGGAGTTAAGTGAAGGATGGCTTGCATTAGTTACTTGCAAATTGAGAGTGTTTTTGCTGGATGAGTTGCAATCATTGCATCTGCATCTCGCTGCTGAAAATTTTGAAAATTTTAAATTTAAATTTTAAATATCATGTTTTGAAAATTTTAAATTTAAATTTTAAATATCATGTTTTTAAATTGTAAATGTTAATATGCTTATGTTTTATGTATTACAAATATTTTTGATTGAATTTTAGTGGTGTCAAATGAAGATTATACATAGCGGATATGTCAAAATAGGAGAAAAAGTAAAATAGGGGCTGAGATTTAGGGGATGTTGCTGGACTTGTACTCTGAAAACAGGGCCCTAAAAAATAGGGGGAGTCCCTAAATCCAAAATAGGGGCCCTGTTTTAGGGACATTTGCTGGAGATGCTCTTATGCATGACTAAAATTGTATTTTGTAGCTCTGTCGATCATCATCTGCGATTCCCCTTTCCATTTTGTAATTGCTCTAGGCATGTAACATCTTCCGTAAACTATCAACTTAGACCGGATCCAGGTTGGCATGCCACGTCAAGGCCACGTTGCCGCCATGTCAGTGCCATGTCTGCGTTGGTGCATGCAGTGTTTGCTAAGGTATCGCAAGTGTGGCAACATGGTCAGCCGCCACGTCAACATCTATCAGTCCCATGCATCATTCGGTGTTGCTGCCGTAGAGCCGGTTTACCATGGATCGACGAGGCATCGTGGACTTGGTTCATGGATCTGGGTCCACATGTCAGCCGCTATAGGATTTTCCAGGATTATCTTTATTCAGAAAATTCGGTTTATGACGTCGTTAATTGGATTTTCAATAGGAAAATAATTCGCGAGGTGATTCAAGTTTCTAAAAACTTGTAAAATTAAGATCTATTCATTGGTGAATTTAATTTGACCTTTAGAGTTTGTTTGCCCTTTGGTTTGGTATTTTTTTTGTGTTTCATCTCGATTCGCGTATTAGTCGAAGTGCCAAGATCATTCGTGGGCAAGAAGTTGATTCAAGGCCATGGTCCAAAGCAGGAACAAGATATTTTCCATTGCAAGTTGTGCTTTGATCATATTGAACCTAGTTTTACAAAAAGCTATATTGTTTTAAACTACTACATGATATGTTATGCTTAGAACAGTTTTCAAATAGTTTAGGATCTAGTTATTCAACTCAATTGAATTATACCTACCTTGTCATTTGTATACCATGTTTATTTGTCACACTAGGATGGTTCATTATTAGTTGGTTACTATAGGTTGGTTTGATCATTTGTAGATGCTTAACCATGCCACGTTAAACCCATGTCTTTGGAATATCAAATCAATATTGACTAATGGAATATGGAACATGTATATGAAAAGATATGTCATATGTGGTCACACAATGATATTGAGTTGTGCTGACATGTGATGTCTCGCAACAATGTTGAGTTGTTGATGGCATGTGTTGCAGGATAATCAACTGAGGTGGTAAATGATTTAGACTGAGGCATATGGCAAGAGCTGTGAATTGTGGCGGGCCAGTGTGTCATTGGATTGATATGTTAATATGATATATGAGTGATGGGAGGTGGTTTTCGAGT